>CM033790.1:12635161-12845161 GCA_019656835.1 Rhododendron ovatum
ATAAAAAACATCTCGTTCTTGTGGATTTTGTTTTTGTAATATTTAATTTGGAGTTAGAATTTTTTTTTTTTTAAACAGAGTTCGAATTTGATTTAGGAATGAGTACGCAAAGGAGGGTTTTTCCTCCGCTGTAGGTTATGCTCTTCTTTTTTTTTTAATTACAATCGATGAAAGAATACATATATTTGAAATATATCATTCGAAACATAAACACTTAGCCCAAAAGATTAAGTGTCTACTCGAATCCGATCCTCATATATTTTCTCTTCCTATAAAATTGTCACGACTTCAAACTGTCAATTAAATTAACTGACATTGACCTAACAACTTTAACAAGTCTTTTAATACAATGGTGTGTATGAATATTTGCAAACTGCATAATTAAGATAAATATTATTTCGAGCTAAAATATTTATTCATTCAATCAGGTGCAAAATAAACGTTGAGTTGGTGACTCTCTCAATAACTATCGCTTATAAGTTAAAATAATACTCTCTCCATTTCAAAATGAGTAGCCTTTTTGGGATTCCATGTCATTTTAAAATACTTATATCTTTCGATTTATGAAGTTTTATGTAATTTTGAAAACTTAATTTGTTTAATAGAACTAATTAAAATTTATCAAACAAGATCTATATTGCATACTCACTCTGTTCCCTTTTAAGTGTCTTGCTTCGTAATTCCAACTTATTAAAAAGATATTATCATTACACCTTTCACATCTACTTTTACCTCTACTTTCTTTCATTACCCTCTATGAAAACATCATAATTACGTTTTTACTCACTAACTTTTCAAAATAGAATATACTTTTATAGGCAAAATAGAAAATTTATCAACTTTTACCCATTAACTTTACAAAAAGGGCACTTATTAAGAGACAACCCAAAATGAAATACTGGACTCTAAAAAATGGACGGAGTGAGTATTTTTTAACACTCGTATTGAAAGATATAAGCAATTGAAAATGACACGATTTTTCAAAAAGATCACTCATTTTGAAACGGAAGGAGTAAGATTTTTGTTTTGTCCTCAAAGGATTGTTATTCGAATTTCATTTGTCCATTCACTCATCAAGCAAAGTCAAAACAGTTAATCATATATATTACAGTGCTAAGCACTAATAATTAATGGCTGAAAACAAAAAAACACAGCTTGCGTGAAATTAAATTTTGCCAAAAGCCAATGGTACGTAATGGCAACGTACTCATATTAATTTGGAGATAATCATATGATGCATGTAATCTTGCTATCTTCGTATTTCACAAAAAAATACTCATTCCGTCTCATTTTAAATATCTCATACTACAGGAATTCATACATTTTCAAATTCCAAAAAAAATTATATTAGTACATAGTATTTTCTTTACTTTTTTACACCAAATTAAAGTACTCGAGCCAAATTAAAGTACTCTCGAGTACTTTAATTTGGTGTAAAAAATTTAAAAAATAGTTTATAGAAATATATTTTTTTGGGTATTGAAAATGTACGAATTCCCGTCTAGAACATTTAAAATAGGATGGAAGGAGTAACTTGCACACGCATCAGCGTCTCATTACTATTAAATGGTCGAGTATAAAGAAATGGTATAGAAACTCATGAAGATAGCAATTACCTATAGAATGGTTGGTGTTTCGAGTTGCCAAATTCTTCTCATGCAAGATGCAAGATCTAACCGGGAAAGACTTGATTTGAGCAGTTTTTTTTATTGAACCGTTCAATAAAGTTCAATAAAAAACTGTTCGGATGAAACCCTTTCCGGTCATTTTTTTTATTGATTTCTCGCGGGCACCCTTAAAATCACTTTCTGATTACATTAAGCGGCTCAGATCATCAAAATTCGATCGGGAACTTGGGGGATTTTTTTAAGGATTTTTTTTAGTGTCCCCGGAACCGCCCCTATTTCTTCCACACACACACACACACACACACAATCAGTCTCAAATGAGGGAGTTCGCATTTTAACTAAAATGCGGACCTCCCCATTTCTTCCATTTTCTGATTGAATTTCAATGATCTGAGCCCCTCAATGTGTTTAGAACGTGATTTTAAGGGTACTCGCGAGAAATCGGCAAAAAAAAAGATCGGAAAGGGCTTCATTCGAGCAGTTTTTGTTTGAACCGTTCGATAAAAAAAACAAAAATTGCTCAGATGAAGCCCTTCCCGATAATTTTTTTTGTTGATTTCTAGCGAGTACCCTTAAAATCATGTTCTGAACACATTGAGCGACTCAGATCATTGAAATTCAATCGGAAAAGGAAGGCCCGCATTTTATTAAAATGAGGTGGTCCTCATAAGAGCCGAACTGTATATGTGTATATATATATATATATATATATATATATATATATGCATACATACACACACACATATATTTCAAGACAAGCCTAGCGTTAGAATATACAATACACATGGATCTCTCCTTATGCATAGCACGATATACAACTCCGGTAAAAATTTGAATTTCTGAGAATTAGAATAAAAATAAAATAACTTCATTAAAGTGTCCGAATTATTAATAAATGGGTGCAACTTTTCTACTGCGTGTACATTGCCATAAGAAAATCAGTCATTGCTACTACCCGTTTCTGAATGTCTTTTTTGAAGAAACTGGATACAACGAAGAAATATCCGAGACCTACGGTGGATGCAGTTATAAATCCACAAAAAAGTCCGGACCTCATAACAGAATTGAGTATTGTGTTAAGTAGTTTATAAAAAAATGCTTTTATTCATATATATATATATATATATATATATATATATAAGGAAAAGTCAAGATTCGTGCTAGTAGAACCACACTGGGCCTAAGAGAGATGGATGATGACTATAACAAGGGCACTCATGGAATTTTTTAATGGAAGCTATGGTAGTTCGATATCATAACACTAGCTAGTATAAAAAAGATGCTAGGGTTAGGATAAGGGTTGTCAAAGCTGCCTTTTTCTTCAAGTTCTCAAAACAGCCCAGCTTCTTGATAGTACTGGATAACTGCTTCTGCAGAGAGAGAGAGAGAGAGAGAGAGAGAGAAGAAGAAGAAGAATTAGGGTTACAAAAAAAGCATGAAGAAGCGCGTCGTAAGAAGGGAAGGAGGATCGAATAGAAGGTCCAGCAGTTCTTCTTCTCCGGTTGTTCGGAGCGTGCGACACGCAGAGTGCCAGAAAAATCACGCAGCGAATATCGGAGGGTACGCTGTGGATGGGTGCAGGGAGTTCATGCCTAGCGGAGAGGAGGGGACAAACGGCGCACTTTTGTGCGCAGCTTGCGGCTGCCACCGGAATTTCCACAGGAGGGAAGTTGAAAATGAGGTAGTTTGTGAGTCTTCTTGTTCTTGACCTGCACTCAAATGGGGTATATGGTGTGCAATCAGATTTCAAGAAGTGTGTGACTGATGTGTGACATGAATCGATCATACTAGTCAGTTTAGTCTATAAATCAAGAATTTTTATCAGGTGGAGTGTGGACCCTATCCAAGATGAAACCTCTCTCTCTCTCTCTCTCTCTCTCTCTCTCTCTCTCTCTCGTTTGTCGGTTTTTTCATTGGATTTTGCAGATTGCAATTGTTGTACAGTCGATGTACATGATATAGCTTCACGGTTAAGAAGATGACTCTGGTTGTTCGATTAGGGTACCTGGAAAGTAAATTTCTAGTGTGGTTTTTGGTGGGAAAGATTAGGGACTTAATTTATCCCTCCTATATAGTATTTGTTTGTTTGGTTAACTTTGTTTGTAGTTTTTGCTCACTTTTGTTACAGAAAGTAATTTTGCACAAGTGATCAATTGGAGGCTTGTAAAAGAGGAGAGTAATTTTGTTTACCCTCAACGAAAGTGTGCTCATTTCCAATCTCACGTCGATTATCAAAATCGTTTATATTACACAGATTCAGTTTGGTAGAGGGAACACGCACTGAATTTTTCAATTGTCTCTTAAGAAATGAATATTGATAACATGGACATATTTAATTATCCAAGTGAGCACACCTCTGTCGAGGTTGAACAAAGCGAGGGTGAACAGATTTAGTCTCGTATAAAAGGACTGAATATATATGGTTGGTAAATGAGTGACGAAGATTCTATGTTTGGATAATATATATCTGCATGAATGCAATGTACACAAAAAGATTAGTCTATTTACTTGAATCGAGTTTAATAAGAGCAAGTGATATGTCTGTTTTCTCCCATGGCAAAATAGTGTAATGGAGTCCCTTCTATTTGGTTGATTTTCATAAAATGCTACACAACACATCTCTGTTTGGATGTGTGTGAAACCCTCTTGAATCACGTTGAATTCATGATCTTTTGAGTAAAAAATTATAACACATCAAAACCAAAAAATTCATGATGTTTTGAGTAAAAAATTATTACACATCAAAACCAAAAGAAGATGAATTATATTCGTCTTTCTTTTATCACTTATTTTCTATCAAAACATAACCTCAACTTTGAAGTCATACCATTTGCATAATATGAATTCTAATTTAATGGATGACGTTTTAAATAGGGACGTTATATATAAATGAACGATCATTATTGATATAGATATAGATATACAAGTCAAAGGTGGGTTTGAATGCTTGTTAATTTAATAAATATTGCGTTATTATTGAAGAGACATGTTCGGCATACGATGAATTTATTAATGGAGAAATGAGGATATCAAGGGATAGACAGTGGGTAGCTAGCTTGGACCAGATGCTTCAGTACTGGTACAATTTCCCATCTGTCAGCACTAAAAATGGTCGATCGTACAATAATATACTGTACCTTGGATCCTCTTCTTCGATCTTTAATTTGGACTGATCGGGACAGCCATATTTACTGTAGTTAATAATTTGAATTTTTAAGAGTTTTTGAGCAAATTTAAACCATTTATTACATCAATATTGTATCTCATTTAGTCCAAAACTTAGGCCGGAAAAAATCCAAACCATATACCTAATGAGGAAATGGTTTCTAGTCCATCATCTCGACAAAGAAATACTACTATTTTTTTTCGAAAGGGGATTTACGTTTGAAATAAAAGCGTTTGTATCTTTGCAGAAAACAGTGAACCATTTTCTTTTCTATCTTCAAAATATAAGAAGCCCACACGGGATACGTCCAAAACAGTTTGATCCATGCCTCTTTTTTTTATCGGCAACAAAATTTTATAAAAATTGGACAAATGGTCTATCGAGGTGGCCAAATTCTAGATACAAGGCAGGACTTAAAGCATAGAGAAGGCCCAAAAAAAACAAATTAAGAAGAAAAGTTAATTAGAGTAGGCTAGACTTCATTTTGGAGATAAGTTAAGGTTGTAGTTGAGTGATCCTCAACTCTTTGGAATATGAGAAGCGGACGGAAATATAACAAGTGCAATGTTAGGAAAATAGTTTTAAAAAGTTAGTTCTGGACACACGGTACTCAGAGCCGTTCAATGTATGCAAGCTTATATTACTTGAATAGATCTGGACATAGTACTTGCATTGTGGAGTTGTGTTTTTAAGATTTTTGATATAACAAATCGAACGGCGGAAGATTGGAATATATTTAGATGTCTGGGGTGAAGAAAATACATAGTTGCAACTTTCCCTTCTCACCATCCTTCACAAATTTTCAATCACAATGACTGCAAACTCACTTGAGGTCTTATGTGCCAGTCTGCCAGAGGTAGAACCTTTTGTAGTTTAGAAGTTGTTGTGTGTCTTATTGCCTATGAATCTAGGATGTCTACGGCCAGCATGCGTATGGAATAATATGATATGGATATGTTCATGCTAAAAATTAAGAAATTAAATAGGTGGACGATTAGGGTACTAATGCGAATGGACATATTTCGAGAAACTTATTAAATTTAACTATTGCCAAAAAAAACACTGAAATTTAACTAAACAAATTAATAAGTCAACATGCGAATTACACTTCAATGCCATGAGCAAGGAAAGAACTAGACTTAAATCTGTTAGATCACAGAATTACATCCAAATCAAAGCTTAATTCTACAAGCATCATAAGCATTGAATAAAATCTTGTCAACCTAACTTCATCTTTCAAGCCTACAAGAAATTAAGTAAAAAAAAAAAAATTCGAATATTTCGCATATGTATACGCATTCAAATGTACTATATATGTAAGCAGGAGTGCAGTCAATATTGCCATACCGGATAAATAAATAAAAGTAAGGCCTATTACCTTCAAAATGCATGTAGATATTTTAATAATCCGATTCTTTAATTTACTTCCTTTTTTTCTGCTTTTCTCTCTTTTTCTCAAATTTTTTAGGTGGTGAAAATGGTTTCGGCTCTGCAGTCCATTAGCTCACAGGCTAGTGTGGTAGCCCAGAAAAGAGACTCACTTTTTCCGAAGTTGAGATGGGCCTTCAAGGGCCTTGAAGTAGAAGCCAGATGGACTTTTAGAAGGCAAAAGAAGGGGAGCTTCTCAATCCACACCACATACCTCAATACATATAGGCTAAAACCATACCCGAACCGAACTGAACCTGCTAGGTTATCCCTACTACGCCTCTACCACATCCGCACCCACGGGATGAAAAATCGGTTAAGGTTCGGGGGGGAAAAAAAGAAGAGAGTGGTTCGGGTACCCTTCAGTTTGGGACAAATTGTCATCCCTACAATTAGCTATATGCATATTTTTGCAAAATGTACTGAGAATTTTGTTCGTTTTTGGTGGATAAAATGAAAAAATGATATAAAACAAGGTTTCCAGAACAAACGAGAACTTTTTTTGTTTTTGTTTTTGTTTTTGGTTTGGTTCTTTTTCTTTGGCCCCCATAGCGAGTACAATAACCTTTTTACATTTGGAAATATTGCAAAATGTACAACTATTGCAAGCTTGTTACATTTCGAAACACACATGCTCAATATAAATGAAATGAAATTTATGATAAAGTGTCAGGTGCAAAGTGTACTTAACCCATTTTTTTGCTTTGTTATTTTTTTATTTTTCCGCCACACGGGTACGACGTTAGTGGTTAGTGTGTAACGCTGATCCGAGTTAATTTGATGAGCTTCAAACCAATGATTATATACTAACCCACTTGAGCTACCCATGAGGGTTTTGTTAATTGGGCCATTATACCTTAATTAATTTAGCACATCTTCGATTTAATCTTTCTTCAAATTTCACACAATTTGTTATGAGCTTTTTACTTCTAGGTCTAAAAAATAGAAAGTAAATCCATAAACTTTACACATTTTTTATTGTCTCGATTAGGCTAATTAACAAAAAAAAAACTTTTGCATGTATGTCTTACCTACATAGGGGTGTGGGTATCCCTAATATTATGGATAAAGATAAAGAGCAAGTTATATTCGGAGAAAAATATGAGTGTGGAAATCATTTCCTTAACTTCCTTTAAGCGTGCCATTTTCATTTTATCTATTGTTTAATTGTTCTAGATTAATTAATTAGATCGTGATATCTCACCAATAAGTACATTTCTTGGTGTTTCATTTTATCTAAGGTATATATGTACATTTCTTGGTGCAAAGAATTCACATTTGTTGAACATTCGGTCAAACCAACAAATACAACGCACGAAGAACAATAAAAAACATAAAACAAGAACACAATAAACATACAGTAGATTTTTACGTGCTTCCCAAACAGTTTTTAGAGTATATATCCACGACTGACACCAATCACGTACTACAAGTAAATTCGGTGATGAAAAAGTGGCAACGAAATTTAATTGTCACTAATTGAGTATATTTGGCGACGAAAAAATAAATTCGTCACTGTTTTAATAACTTACATGACAAAATTATTTCATCATCAATTATACCAGTTTAGCTAGGAGGTGTTATCGGTAGTAAAAATTTTGTAGATTTTTATATGTGGTTGAGAAGTTGTTAGGTATTTCCGTTAGTGAATAAGTTGTGGATGAGTTTGTGAGTAGAGTTACTGTAGCCAAAAAAAAAATTTGTTGATAGATTTTTTGTTAGTAGAAACGAGATGGTAAAATACTGAAACTTTTTTGTTAGTGGAAACGAAATGTTAAAATGTGTTAAGTTTTTTGCGATTTTTGTTATCTGAAACACCCCCTTAGTAACGAAAAAAAATATTTTCGACACGAAAGATACCCATTTGGTGACAAAATACATTTTTAGTTGCCGAAAACATAAAAAAGGTGACAAAATTATTTTTCGTCACCAAAGATAATCATTTGGTGACAAAAAATATATTTCGTCTCCAAATGGGACCAATTTAGTAACGAAATATTTTTTTCGTCACCAAATACTTAACTTTGGCAACGATAAATAATTTTGCCACCTTTTTATGCTTTCGGCGACAAAATGTATTTCGTTGTCAAATGGGCACTTTTGGTGATGAAATTTATGAATTGCACTTTGTCACCAAATGTATTTCGAGCATAACTCTTTGCTCAAAACTTCGATTGAGTTAATTCAAATTGGGTTTGAACAATAACACAAAGGGCTACAACTTTCATGTTTACCGAAATTTCTATTTTTAATGTTTGAAGGTTCAAAATGACATTCAAAATATATTTTAATTTTAAACATATGTGTATATATTAGATATTTCAAATATATACTAAAAATTGTGTGTGGTGTAGTTAGTCGAATCTTGTGCGAAAAATCTAAGAGACTAGGGTTCAAAACCCAATAGGAGTAAGACAGTGAAATTATTTCTCCATATGAAAACATCTTTTGTGATGAAAAATTTCGCCACCGATTTATATTGGTGACGAAATGACCCGACGAATTTTTTTGTCACCAAAAGGAATAATTGATGACAAAAAAATTCATCGTCAAAAAGCACAACAAGCGAGGAAAAAAATTCGTCACCAATTATTTACTTTTTGGTGACGAAATAGGCAAGGTGACGAAAAACAGACCATGTGGGAATAGTCGACAACCATTAGTTGACAATTTTTTTTTTTTTTTGGTCACCCATACTAGCTTTTCGTCACCTAAACTATTTGTGACGAAAAAACATGTAATTTGTGACAATTTTCATTTGTCTCTAAATACCAAATTTCTTGTAGTGAATTTCAACTATGCTTGAATGAAGAAAGAATACATCGACTGTTGTGTATATATAGCAAATATTTAAGGGTTATATCCGTTACAAAAGCTAAAACAACAAATATCCATCACCGACAATGTCCGGTTATGGTGGTCCATTGGGTGAAAGCGACGATGGTGGATGGATCCCTATGATCAGGAAACATAGGAGTTCGCCAGGGAAGAAGCTAAAATCTAAGGAGCTCTTTACGTTGTTCGTGGACAACATCCCTGAGAGGAAGGACCAGAGGTGGCTACAGAGTACATTTAATAAGTTTGGAGTGGATATGGATGCATTTAGTCCATGGAAGAGGAGCAAACGTACGGGAAACAAGTTCGGATTTGTCAGGTATGACTGTCATGTATCTGCTGGTATGGCAGCCTCGAGAATGAATGGGGTGTGGGGGGAAGACAAACGTTTGTTTATCAAGGAGGCATGCTTTGGTCATATGGCAGGGTGTACGAACCCGATGGTGCCCAGATTCCATGTCAATAAGGTTTTGCCTAGCAAAGGAGCCAATTCCTGTCCTAAATCTGGGGATGGGGACAAGGCGGGACCTCCACAAGCTTGGATTCGAAGAGGCCAAGGTGTGTCTTATGCTCAAGCAATAAATGATGAAACATCTAACCCTGATAGGACTGAGGAACAGAGTATCACTCTCCACATCCAACCCGAGGGTAATGGGTGGCTTTTCCGAAGTGCGGTGGCTATTATGAACAGAGTTGTCCCATTGATGACTTTGAAAATCAGTTTCAGGTTGGAGACCGATATGGATGCTCAATTCCGAGCTTTGGGGGGTAGATCAATTCTCATCACCGTCCAAAGTCAGGAGGCCAGGGATAAGGTTATTGAGGGACAGTGGATGAAAAGGTGGTTTCGTGAGGTTAAACCATGGCAGAATGAACTGGCGAGTCTTGAAAGATTTGTGTGGTTAAGCTGTCAAGGGATGCCACTCAACGCTTGGAATGCTAACACTTTCAAACGGATAGGAGAGTTATGGGGTTCCTTCATTATGATGGAAAAGAATACGTTAAAAGATAGAGATTTTGTGAAAGGAAGAGTCTTAATAGCAACAAAGCTGGTTACAAAAATTGATAGGTGGACCAAATTGGAAGTGCAAGGTGTGATGTATGATGTTAAAATTTTTGAAGAGTCATCTTTTTTTAATCTAGATGTGGTTAATCTGGGGCAGAGGTTGGAAGAAAAGAGGCCGTTGAAAAGGATGGATGGCATGGAGCTGGAGGAGGAGGAGAAGGAGGAAGAAGAAGATGATGTCATGCAGTCCGTTGAGGTAACAGCAACCAATGGGAAAGAAGGGGTAGGTGAAAACCTACGACTAAATAGAGTAGCAGAGCCGGCAGTATTGCATGGGGAGGACAAAACATGTGATGGGGTTGGCGGCCCTAAGTCTAATGTTACAGATAAGCATTTAATGCTTGACAGGGCAAGTGATATAGCCGGCTCAGAGGATTTTGAATCTGTGGTGAGGGACTCTGTGGGCCTAGAAAAAGACGTGGGGGATGGGTTAGGGTACTTGGCCCAAAGTCTTCATTCTTCTCCCCACTTTGATTTGGGCCTTTTACCAAGACCACCGACCGGGGAAATGGGAGAGCTGGGCCGGGTAGGTGGTCAACCCGAATCCTCTTTACAGAATAATTTTGAAGCTAGGGTTCAGAATGAGATGGGAATACTGGGTTGTTCTCAACTCCCTAGCATCCATCTTTTGGTGGATTTCAATGATGCAGCTTGTAGGAAAATGAGGAGAAGATAGTTATCAAATCTCATCCGCATCTGTGAGGAATTGTCCCGGGAGCCCAGCTTGGTGGATAGGTCTTCGTCTTCTTCCGGAGATTCAATCCAGAGTGATTTGCGTATTGCAGAGGAGGTCCGAGCCACTATGCAAATTGGAGGTGAGTTAAATGTTGATTTTTTACCTAATGATGATGTGGTTTTAAGGAAAATGATTAAACTTGAAAATAAGGAATTTGCTCGCCTTCGAGAGGGTGAGGGTGGGATTTAGTCTTTTTGACAGATCTAGAGGTGGTCCAGAAGGGTGTTTGTTTTGCTTTAATGCAGATTATTTCCTGGAATATTAAAGGTTTTGGGAGAGATGTAAAGAAGAACTTCTTATCTAAACTCATTAAGAAGAGAAAACCTAATATGGTATTTGTGCAAGAAACTAAGATGGAGTCAGCAGAGATGAGTGGTGTCCAAAAATTGTGTGTGTGTGTGTGAGGGGGGGGGGGCGTGGTGGTCTCAAGATGGAGTTTGTGAGCTCCAATTCGGTAGGATCTTCTGGGGGCCTCATTATTATGTGGAACACTGAAATCTTCAAAGCTACCAATGTTCTTACACATAGATCTTTTGTACTCCTGGAAGGGGTACTTCTTAACTCCTTACCATGTGTCCTGGTAAATATCTATACACCTAATGAGGTCAATAACTGAAGAAAATTGTGGGAGGTGTTTTGGGGCTTAAAGTGAATTCTCAAGTCCCGTGGTGTATAAGGGGGGATTTTAATGAGATCAAATGAGTGCACGAAAGAGTTGGCTGTACCAGAATAGAGAGGGGAATGAGGGATTTTTCAAAATTTTATAACAATATGGAATTGGTTGATCTACCTATGATTGGCAGGAAATTTACTTGGACCAACTATCAACATCAGGCCATCCACAGTCGCCTAGACAGATTTTTGATATCTTAGCCGTGGTTGGATAGGTTTAAATTTATTCAATGGGGCTTGCCACGTCCAATTTCTGATTAATGTCCAGTAGTACCCCTAGATGATGATAGAGATTGGGGTCCCCGACCCTTCTGGTTCTTGGATATTTGGCTTTCCAACCACAATTGTATGAGGATTGCCAAAAAAACATGGGAGGAGGTCCAGATTAATGGGTGGGCTGGATTCATTTTTTAACACAACCTAAGGGCTATCAAAGACAAGTTGAGGGTGTGGAACAAAGAGGAGTTTGGCGACTTAAATTGTGCACTATAAGAATGTGAGGCAGCTCTCCACCAACTTGATGTTTTGGCAGAAGAACGACACCTTACTGAAGAGGAGAAAGCAACAAGATGCAAGACGAGAACAGAATTCTGGAGGTTGTCAAGGCTCTCGGAATCTCTATGGAGACAAAAGTCGAGGGTAAAATAGCTAAAATTGGGCAATAAAAATACAAGATTTTTTCAAGTCATCGCTAATTATAAATTCAAGAGGAACATGGTGGGCTCTGTTAAGGTGGATGGCAGCATAATAGAGGAACTTGGAGACATTAAGGAAGCAGCAGTGGTGCATTTTCGCTCCAATTTTAAAGAGGAAAGGAGATTTCAAACTATTTTGGGTGGCTCCTTTAATAGACGCTTGAATTCGAATATAGCTATGCAACTTGAAAAACAATTTAAGGAGGGGGAGATAGTGGTTGCACAGAAAGATTGCAATAGCCTCAAAGGTCCTGGGCCGGATGGGTTCAATTTCTCCTTTGTGAAGAAAGGTTGGAGTTTTATGAAAGATTTTGGCGGAATTCCATAAGAATGGAAGGCTTACTAAAGGTATAAACTCAACATTTATCTCCTTGATCCCTAAGGTTGACTGCCGTACAACTTTTAAGGATTACAGACCTATTAGCATGGTGGGTTGCATCTACAAGATTTTATCAAAGGTGTTGGCTAATAGGATAAAACAGTTTCTGCCGAGTCTAATTAGGGAGGCTCAAGTGGCTTTTGTTGGGGGTGAATAGATTCTTGATGGGGTTTTTATTGCCAATGAGGCCATCCATAGTTGGAAACATAGTATGCGTGGAGGGCTGATTCTCAAACTCGACTTTGAAAGAGCCTATGCCTGTGTGAATTGGGGATTTCTGTTAGACATGTTGGGAAAGTTGGGCTATGGTGGGAAGTGGTGTGAGTGGATTAAAGAGTGTACCTCTTCTGTTTCGATGTCAATTTTGATTAATGGCTCAACAACAAAGGAATTTCAAACTCAAAAAAGGATTAGACAAGGAGATCCCTTATCCCTTTTTCTGTTCAATATAGTAGCCGAGGCTCTTAACATTATGCCAGAAAGAGCTAGGGACAGAGAGCTCATCAACAGGGTAAAGCTTGGAAGAAATGGGGTAACGATTTCTCAACTTCAATTTGCGGACGATACAATAATTTTCTGTAATAATGATATACAGGTGAAAAATATCAAAAGGATTTTGAGGTGTTTCCAGTTAATGTCAGGCCGAAAGATAAATTTTTCCAAAAGCTCTCTTTGCGGTGTTAAGGTCCAACAATAAGACGTGGTTGCCCTTGCTCATGTAATGGGTTGCAAAGCAGGGTCTATGCCTATTAAGTATCTCGGCCTACCTCTAGGTGCTAATCCGTGGAGGATTAAAACATGGGAGCCTGTCATTGATAGAACGCAATAGAAGCTGAATGTGTGGGGTGGTAGATGTATGTTCACTGGAGGTTGCCTTACCCTTCTCAACTCCAACATGAACACTCTTACTATCTATTTTATGTCATTGTTTAAGATGCCGGTGGCTATTGCTAAAACGTTAGAGAAGATGCAGAGGCTTTTTTTTTAGAGAGACACAGTGGAGAAAAAGAAAGTACACTTAGTCAAATGGGAATGGATTTCCAAATGTAAATCAGATAAGGGCTTAGGGATGAAGAAACTGATGCAACAAAATATGGCACTTTTGGCTAAGTGGTGGTGGAGGTTTCGTAGAGACAATGAGTCCCTTTGGGTAAGAGTCACTAAAGGAAAATACAACCTAGACCAATGTTGCTGGCTGCCTTACGTTCCGAGCTCTGGCTCAATTTCTAACGTTTGGAGACATATTTGCTCCATTGGGGACATTGATTCGTGTATTGGAAGGACTATTCAGGAGGGATTTCGGGTGCAGGTTAATTTAGGGGTTCAAGCTTCCTTTTGGAATCACGTCTGGCTAGGAAATAAATGTCTCAAAGAGGAATATCCACGGCTGTTTTCAGCGTCCGAACAGCAGGGGTAGATGGTTAGTTCTGTGGGGGAGGCTTTGGATAATGGAAGATGGAATTTGAAGTTTAGAAGAAGTTTATTTGACTGGGAGAATATACAAAAGGAGGAGTTAGAACTAAGGCTACAAAACGTGACTTTGGATCCCTCCAAACCTGATGGTTTATATTGGACTTGGTCAGCAGATGCCAGATAGATGCTTCACAGTGAAATCAGCTTATAAACATGGGGAGGTGCTGAGTCAGTCAATGAGCTCCATGTTGGGTTCACTGTGGAGAAATAAGAGTCCTCCAAAGGTGGAAATTTTTACATGGATGGTTGTTCAGGAGCGGATGGCAACAAGGTCTGTTCTACATACTCGAAACATTATTACAGACGCCCATGTTTTGGTATGTCCCTTTTGCTCTTTGTACAATGAAACTCCTCAACATTTATTTCTCCACTGTCGATTTTCATGGGCTGTTTGGTCCTTGATTTTGGATTGGTGGCGTGTTAAATGGGTATATCCTTCATCGGTAGAAGCCTTGGCAAACTAGTGGCTTGGGAACCAATTTCGTAATTTGGAAAAAGACATCTGGGAAACTGGAATGTATGCAACATTGTGGTCACTATGACTGGTGCAGAATGATTATGTTTTTAACAATGCCCCTATGGAGGTCTCGGAGGTGGCAGACTTAATCAAAACAAGGGTGGCGATGTGGATGAGGATTAAGCACGACATCAACGCTCACTCGGTGGAGAATTTCAAGGGGTATTTGGACAGGATTCGTAGCCTGAAATTGTAACTTCCATTTGAGGTTTTGTCGTCCAACTCTCTGTTGGATGATGTGCTATTTTTTCTTTTTTCTTTTCCTCGATGTACCCCTTCGAGATTAATAAAAAGTTTCGTTTTGCCGAGCAAAAATAAAATAAAATACCTTAATACCACGGTTTAGGTCGTGGGGTTGTGCTCTTAAACCCCTGCCACAAACTTCGAACTGTTAGTGAAGGGCAACTCAAATCAAATCATGCTAGACAAGCCCAGCAACATTAACTGCCATTTCGAAACATTACTTTTGAAATTCAAAAACCAACAAATATTTGACCACAACCATGCCACCTCAAAAGAGGGGGCAGGAACGGAACCAAAAATTTGTGAACTCGGGACCAAACTATGAATAACAAGTTTTAAAATTTTAAAGTTCGGGAATCTATTAGTTTGTTTAGTTTGGGTCTTAAGTGAAGTTTTGGTGTAGAGAGAGAGAGAGAGAGAGAGAGAAGAAATGAGAGTAATAAATGAATCAAAACTTTTTAGAGACCATACACAGAGAGAATGTGACGAAGCGAAATTCACAAGAGACTAGTTAGCGTACTAGTCCAAACGACATAAACAACTCGTCGCAACGAGCAAATCTTGCACACAAGAAAGAAAGAGAAAATCTCTGCAATATTATTGATTAAAAGCGTTAAAAGTTTAATAATTGAATAACTTACACCCCTATTTATACTAATGAGAATCCTAACAATAAGGTAATTACTTAGAAAGGAGATCAAGCAAAACAATTACTTGAAAACAAGACCATAATAAAAAGGAAAATAAAATCTTCAAGGAAATAACATCTACAAAGGAATAATAAATCCTATAAAAACTAGGAATTAAAAAAATAAGAGACGTGCAAAACAAGCAGCACAAATATAATTTCATAATAATATTATTCATAAATAAAGGTTTTCAAAATATAAAAAAATCCTACGATCTTGTCCTACATCAGTCTTCTTTTCTTCAAAAGAACTTGACCTTGAGTTTTCACTGTTCGAAACAACTTCACACGTTCGCACTTGTCTGCATCAATTTGTACTTCAAATTAATTTTTTTGAACACGAAATCCAACAATGTGCTCCACTTTGCTTGACCTTCAAAATATTCATGTCCCATCTTCCAATTGGTTGCAAGTTGACAACAACAGCATTGACGAAACATGGAATATTTCAACTTCTTACTTTTCCAAAAATTTGTCAAAAAAAAGTTTTCATGCTTCACCTTGTTGACAATATTCACTAGATGAACACTGGAAATCCATTCAAATTGTTCCACTTCAAGAAAATCGACAAAAGCAACTTTAGCCCTATCAAAGATATAATTATGTTGTGAATTCATCGTTTGGATATACGCTTCAAATTGATTGTTAGACAATTCTTTTGAAGGTATTTCATTCGACACCCCTGCATTGATGGCGAGACCCTCCTCCTCAACACAAACATTAATATCAATAATCTCCAATAGACAACTGTTTCGGTCCTCAACAACTTGATCACCAACATCGATATTATTATTTTTAATATCAACTTTGAATATGACCTCATCCACTGCTTCTATATTATTCGTCTTATTACCAACCTCTGTTTCAATTTTTGGTTCATCAACTTGAATCACAACCTCTTTGACAACTTCTTCAACGACATCTTTGACAATAATAGTTGTATTTTGTTGCTTTGGCCCATTTTTTTCCTTCAGTAATTCTTCATAGTTCCATGGCAAAAATCTCTCCACCAAAAGTCTTTTAATTCTCAACTATGCATGAATTTGACGCTTGCCCAATCTATCTCTTAACGATTGTAATTTTAACCACCATTGTAGCGCCGGGCCCATAAGCTTCAATAACAAAAACCTCCACCTTTGTTCGAAAGGAGTTTTCGTATACTTAAAAAAATCATCAATGTCCAATATCCAATCCAAACCATCTTCAAAAAATCCAAGACCACTAAAATTTGGCAACTTATCGTAATACCTTAAATTTGCTTGTCGCTTTATCGACTGATAATCATCATGGTTCTCGAATAGCTCACCTTCAAATCCATTCATATTATTGTAGTGATAATAAGAATATCCTCCCGAGACGTTTTGGTGAATAGGTTGGTTGCGGGCAAATCCCTTAACGCAGTTTCTATTCTGGTTAGGAGGTTGGCGATCCTTCTCAACCCTTTCTGGCCTTTGGCGAATTTGTAGAGTCAACCCCTGCAGCGACTCACGAATCTCTACGAACTGAGTGCGAGTATCTTGACGGATCTCGACCAACAGAGTGCTTCGATCTTGCAACTGTGTTCGGTTGTCCTCCATCATCCTTTTTAGGTCAGTAAGCCCACAACCAACATCAATGGGTATGTCTTCTTCTGTGTTTGGTGCCACTGAACCAGGCAAAGCCTTGCTCTGATACCACTTGACGCAGCAGAATTCACGAGAGACTAGTTAGCGTACTAGTCCAAATGACATAAACAACTCGTCGCAATGAGCAAATCTTGCGCACAAATAAGAGTGTAAGTTATTCAATTATTAAACTTTTAAAGCTTTTAATCAATAATATTGTAGAGATTTTCTCTTTCTTTCTTGTGCGCAAGATTTGCTCGTTACGATGAGTTGTTTATGTCATTTGGACTAGTACGCTAACTAATCTCTCGTGAATTCTACCGCGTCAAGTGGTATCAGAGTAAGGCTTTGCCTGGTTCGATGGCACTAAACATAGAAGAAAACGCACCCATTGAAGTTGGTCGTGGGCTTACTGACCTAAGGAGTACGATGGAGGATAACCGAACACAGTTGCAGGATCGAAGCACTCTGTTAGCCGAGATCCGTCAAGATACTCGCACTCAGTTCGTAGAGATCCGTGAGTTGCTGTAGGGGTTGACTCCACAAATTCGCCAAAGGCCAGAAGGTTGAGAAGGATCGTGCATTGGGATTTGCCCATCGCCAACCTCCTAACCACAATATAGGAACCGCATTGAGGGGTTTGTACGCAACCAACCTATTCACCAAAACGTCTCGGGAGGATATTCTTATTATCACTACAATAATAAGAATGAATTTGAAGGCGAGCTATTCGAGAACCATGATGATTATCAGTTGATAAAGTGACAAGCAAATTTAAGGTATTATGAAGAAATATTAAATCATGCCAAAACAAACAGCATTAAAAAAAGATATTTTCTATTTAATTAAATAAAATTCTAATTCTTTATGTAACGCCCTAAATTTTGGATACGTTAATGAGGCATTTATTACATCATAAAGAGAGTCTGGCTCATTATTACATCATAAATACATCATAAGAGTACTTTAAAACAAACAAGGAGGGAACTAGGGTTCCTAATACTACTCTGCTTGCTCTTCCATCCTGGCAAACTCCTCTGCTCCAAAAGCTTCCACGGTGAACTGTTCGTCTTGAAAATCTACAAGGTCTGACACAATATACCAACGTCGCCACCGATATAATATGACAGGGTCACCAAATGTAACACCATGAGCTACAAAAGCTCAACAGAACAATCCCATACCTGCTAACCCATAACTTACAAACAATAGGTTATACAATCATCGATTTTCACATGATACATGTATACACAGCTAACAATGACACATCCATATTCGTTAATCAACTATCGTTGGTGTCCAAGATTTTCTGAGTTTCTCCTACGCGACTCATCGTAGACCGTGTCAATATTTTCACATACCAATCCATCTTTCAAAATCATTTATTTAACACACCCAACCTTGGTTCCGCCGTTCCGGGTTCCCGAGTATCCTCACAATGGGGCTTCCCATTGGCACACATTGCATTGGCTCCGTACCGCGGATAACCAAGCCATAATTCAAAACCCTCGGTTCCGCCGCTCCGGGTTCCCGAGTAATCCCACAATGGTTCCGCAGCTCCGGATTCCCATTTGGGGTTTTTGAAAACTAAACTCTCGATTCCGCCGCTCCGGGTTCCTGAGTATCCCCACAATGATTCCACCGCTTCGGGTTCTCATTGGGTTTTTCGCAAATCTTACTTTAACACACACACACACACACAAAACTCACATAATGCCACCCAAAATCGGTCATTATGTAGTTTCAAAATATTTCCTTCCTCAGAAAATATTTCCTTTCATTAATCACATCCTAGGTGCCATGTTTCTACTTTCTCGATTCTCGTGTCTCGTTACATACATAAACTCCGTGGTAGGACAAAAATAAGCATGAAACATTCTAACAAGATCATCCAACTCAATACTACTTATCATGCTCAATAACCACTTATAGCATAACGCCACATGTACAGACGCCCTTAGAGTGTATCACTTATACTTATTCAAAACATAACGCCACATGTACGGATGCCCTTGGAGTGAAATCATTTATGTTTTATCACATCACAAGTAATACAAGCAACTCATATATGCATACTCATATCCATCTTAAATATCAAAAATACAAATACTTCGAGATAAGTAAGGATGCACTACATATAATTAGAAGTAGTAGATAGGGAGAATCTACCATTCTTTCTTAGCAATTCAAAACAATAACATTATACTTGAGTAAGTAAGTAAATAGGAAGTAAGTAAGGATTTCCTTACCATTCTTCTAGGCGGTAGTAACGGCTTACGGATGGTAATTGGTGGTCGGACGGAGTAACTTCCGACGGTGGTCTCCGGTAGCTTCGAAAGAGAAGGGTCTCTCTTGAAACCTAATCTTGACTAAACTACTTAAGCTTTTTGGATCGGAGGGTGGTCGAGTGGCGGCTTTGAATGAGTTTCTTGAAGAATTCAAAAACAACTCAAAAACATAAAGAACAAAGAAAGAACAAAGGAATTCTAGAGAGAAATTGGAGCAAAAAGTGATGGTGTGAGTTGAAATGCTTGGAATGCGGTCCTATTTATAGGAAAAATCTTGGCTCCCTCTCTCTCTCTAAAGGCCAACCCTCTCTCTCTATATCTCCCATGGATTTGCTCCATAACTCAATATTTCACTTGTCAAACTTGATTGAAAGCTTGATGGGTTAGGGTATTAGGCTTGCATGGCTAGGATTTGTACCAAGGATTTGATTATGGAAGATTTTTGAAAAATTTGATGGAGGGAAAGATATATTGTACAAGATTTGGTATTAAACAATAATAGAAGTACAATGGGGAGATAGATTTAGGTTAGGAAGAATATATTACCAAGGATTTTGAAAAGATGGGGGAAGATCAAGTCAAGGTACCACAAAATCTCTCTCTTTTCTTCTCTCTCTCTCTCTCTCTCTCTCTCTCTCTCTCTCTCGTACTAGCTATAAATATATGTACTACAATGGAAGAATACAAATAAAATATAGGTACTTTTGTACAAAAGATCAAAGTAGTCTTTAAAGGTCAAGATTTTCTCAATAAACTAATAAATGGGCACATGTGTACTAAGGCAATATTTAAATCATTTAAGTACTTATATAATACATACATATGTACTAATGTACTCTAGGTAGTTCAACTCCTCATTAAACTAATCTAATTGGGTACAAAATTTCAATATAAAATAATAAAAGAATACTTTCAGAATCTTAGGTCTTAAAGACTACTAAGTACTTTTATAATAAAATATATGTACTTCATCACATGGGATTTAAGAAAAAAGACTAGTTTAATAAACCCATGTACTTAGTTGAAAGATGAACCTATTACCCAATAGATAATAAATCCCCTAACTTTTATTGTCCAATGGACAAAAGTTAAAAGAAAACTTTTATATTAAAATAATCAATATTGTCCTTTAAAGCATGTGACAAAAGCCGTATATTTAAATATAGGTGTGGTACCAAGTACCCCAATTAAATAAAAAGGTTAGGATTCTCCCAATTAGAATAACAATAAAGTACTTGTACTAGTTTATCAATAAAGTACTTTTAAAAATCTAGGTTTTAGATATATCCTAATATTTTAATGCATAAAAGTACATGGAAATCCAAATCTTGATTATAAAAATAAAACTTTGTACCATGTTGGAAGATTAGTGCTATTATCCAATGGGTAATAGTTTCCCTAGAGGTTAATAACCAATGGATAAAAGAAGTACAAGAACTTTTTATCTTTAAATAAGATTTTGAAAAGACTACATGTACTTTTAGTTAAATATTATAATGAAAAGCTTATTGTCTAATAGACAAAAATTACCCTAACATTATGGACCAAAGGGTAAAGGCAAAAGGTTCAAAAGATCCAAAATATTCATCTAGTAACTAGGTGAGTTTGGTTGCTCGGTACCTCTAAGTGGTCGGTTGGAATCTAATTCGATTGGCCCCGAAGGACCAGAATCTAATTACGACAGATTACTGAAAGTAAAAATAAGTAATTCAAATAAAATTCAAATATTTAACGAAATTTTTACTGACCGAAATTCAGGGGTGTTACACTTTAGACCAAGAATTCTAATAAAGGTATAAATTAAAATCAAACCGAATATGAAAAATTAATAATTCTAACCTAAACAAAAATATTCCTAATAAAAATCTTATTCTAAATTATAGAAATCCTCCAAGGAAATAACTTCTTCAAGGGAATAATAAATCCTATAAAAACTAAGAATTAGAAAAATAAGACACATGCAAAACAGGAAGCACAAATATAATTTCATAATAATATTATTCCTAAATAAAGGTTTCCAAAATATAAAAAAATTCTACGATCCTGTCCTACATCAAAAGGATTCGGTTTTGGAATCCAAATGAACAAAGTCTAAATCATTTGCATATTTTTAAATAACCCTCAATACAAAACATAATATCTAAATGCTCTTAACAAATAAAAAACAACGCTTACCAAAAAAAAAAAAAAACCAATATTAATACTCCTATTAATTTTTTTTTTTAAAACAGAAACCACACGAGGCCATAGCCCCATAAGACCATGCTTACATCTGTCTCTATAGAGCATCTCCAATCCATCTCCATTTCCTTCAAAATAGAGTATGGATGTAACACATTGAGGGGAGATTTTGTAATTTATTCAATTTTTTCTTCACTTTTTGTACTTTTTGGGAGAATTTTTGACGGACCCATCGTCCTTTTTAGAGTTTGGAAGAATTTTGTACTCAAAATTTACTTTTGATCCTCCATTTTTAGAGGACCAAACTCTAAAAAGGACGGTGGGTCCCTAAAAAATTCTCCCAAAAATTACAAAAAGTGAAGAAAAAAGAGAATAAATTATAAAATCTCCCCTCAATGTGTCACATCCATCCTCTATTTTGGAGAAATAGAGGTGGATTGGAGATGCTCTAAGAGGGAAAAAAAACCCAAGTTTATCATTGATCAAGTAGGTGAACCGAACAATGAAGCAATTGACGTCACTCATTGTATAGGTTTCATGTACTTAAAATCACCACTTAACACTATTTTTTTTGAAACGTATCATCACTTAGCTTTGATAAAACTTTGTAGCACATTTTCGAGTAGTGTTCAAAGAGAGAGTGAGTGTGTGATGTTAAGATATATAACTCGTATCATCATGCAAGTCTGGGAAACAAATTTTTTTTTTTTTAAAAGTTTATTTGGACTCATTAGGTACTTACCTAACGTAACTTGTATCCAACATGATTATTTCTCAGCAACAATACCAAAAAACAATGTACGTGTATCGCAAGTGGAGTGGAGTGCAGTTAGTACCTCCCTAATATTTTTATGCACGTGGGCAGAGTTCGATTCCCGAAAGCATTCATCCCTTTCTCAAGTCCCTTAGAATAGGTTAGGTTAGATTAGATTTAACAAATGGAAAAAAAAAAATGTCCCTACGTTTATCAAGATCAAGATTTTAAGATGTAGTGCATGTGGGGGAGTGGTTAAATTAGTTGGAGCAGCACATGTTTGACAAATACCGTACGGGCTTTCGGACCGTAATTTTGTCCGTAGACAACAATTGCACATGACATGGTACAACCCCCATTGCTAGCTGTCTCCCCTTATACAATCAATAATTCTATAATCACACCCACACATACCACAGGCTGCACTGCAGTGTGTGTGGAGTCTGCAGTGTGTGTATAGCCCACACACACTTATGTGTAGGTGTGTATTTAGGTGTGATTATAGATGAGCTCTTATACAATTGCCTATAAAAATTTTCTTCTTCATTTCTAGAAAACCACCCTTTCCTTTAATCACAAAAGAATGGCACTGTTGACTATGGCTTTCAATTTTTGTTCTCAGCTAGGACTCTTGAGCGCAAATATGGTTTAATTCCAAAGAGAAAGTAAATGCACATAGATTTGTGTGTAAAGATATCATTCAATGCAAACGAATTTCACAAAACGATGAGGCCAGGGATCCACATACAATCATGCACATGGTTTCAAAACCATCTATGTTTGGATCTGTATACGTAGAAGAACTACATTGATTTAATTTGTAGTTTTTAGGTGAGTTTGTTCGGAATTAATATTAGTCATTAAGCTAGTTTATCTAACAATTGTGGGCATTACAAGGAACTTTCAACAAGTTTACAAAGTTTAGTACCACTAATTAATTGATTTTCCATTGGAGTCGAACCCACGACCTCTCAATCCCAAAGGAAAGCTACACGATCGGTTGAGCTAAGCCCGAGAGTCTAGTGTAATAAGTTTACACATGCCACTTAGGCCAAAACTCATGTGCTGTTGAAATATATATGGAACAACTTGTATGTAATACTATGTAAATAAATTATATGCAAAAATAGGGTCCTAGTTTTTACATAAAATTTGGAGGCTTAAAAGGGTGGCAACTCCAACTTCACCTTGGGCCAGCCATAGACACCCAATTTTGACTTTGCACTAATCCTGCAAGAGCAACATCCCGTTCACTTCTGCTATGGTACTGAAAAGCTCTTTGGAAAATAGGGGAAGGGTAGCATGAAAAGGAGGGAGAGAAGGGAATATTCTTTAAAAAGAAACGGTTTTTTTATTCTGTTTTGTTTTGCCAAAAAGGTAACGAAAGGAACTAAAATTTGTGCTTCTTCTATTCCACAGAATAAATAACTATAGTATAATAATTTAAGTTAAACTTCTTTTTATGTGAAGAGATAACTTAAAATAACAAAGAAATAGGAAAAAAGGAAGTAGGAAAGTAGTATTTTATTCCCCTCCCAAACAAGGAATCAAAAGAGACGATCGAAGAAGAGGAAATTCATGTTTCCTCGAGTTCCAAAACACAAACATCAGAAATGGACAGTGAGACTGCCAAACAGACCCTTATTTTGAAGAAGCACAGAATGGACAGGAATGGATTTCCAGGAAAAAAAATAGGAGTAGAAAATAAGAGGGGATGGATTACAGCGCAGGGTGCGGGCTGGTGTCTGTTTGGGCGCATCTTTAGGCCATGTGCTCGGCTCAGATGGGCGCACATGCCCATAAATTGTATAGTACTCCATATCCAAATCCAAATCAATACTAACAAAAAAAAACCTATTTATCGAATACTGCTATAGGTATTGATGGGTACCTATATGGATGGAGTACGGACGGCTACGCAGAGCCCACTATAGTTTTCACAAAAAAAATTTGAGCCGTTCAATAATAATAAAACAAAAAAATTGAGTGGGCATAACGGAAAATCAGCTCAATCCGATATGTGTCGGTTTTCGATCCAATCTCCCCATTTTGCAAATTTTTCAAAAATGAAAAAATTGGATTGAGCAACTACACATAAAGGATTGAGTTGATTTTTCACAATGCCCACTTAATTTTTTTAAAAAAATTATTGAATGCCTCAGATTTTCCTTGTGGGGCCCGTGTGATCACCGTCGATACCCCGTCGGTACGGGGACCATCGGTCCCTTAGCTTTTCTGCTTTTTATCCTTAGTAATTGATTTTGGCACCCATTATTAGCTAGGGGTTTGTCTTAAAATTTTCCTCCAATTTCTAACTTTTGTTTACTTCAAAGTATGTGTATGATTTCACAAATTATTAACGAGTCACAGTTTACTCAATTCCTCTTTTGCACGTTTTTTCTGAGTTAAAGTACCATCACCAAATTATTTCTCTAAAAAGTTAGAAACTCTAGATTGATGACTATTTACTATACAAGAAAAAGCAGCTTTGCCAAACATACGCAATGTTGTTGCTGAAATTAGAATTATGTGGGCAAAGGTTTTTGCCAACAAAAATTAGTGCTTCACTAAGGCATCGTTGAAAGTGCATCGAGAAAAGTTTTTACCCACGCAAAATGAAAGGTGTTGGTAAATGCATGAGGTTTAGCGACGACCAAAGCGTTGGCAAAAAGATTCCGGACAACCTTTTTCACATACTTTTGCCTACAATTAATTGCGTTTGCAAAAAAGACTTTCAACTTTGGGTCTGCAAATCTATAATTCGAATCACAAAACTCAATAGCATGATCATAGCTATATCTAATTTCCAACTCAGGTGCAAAATCAGAATTCATTCATATATCAAAAAATTAAACCAAGTCAATCTCAATGGTATCTAAATACATTCAACAACTAATTATAATTCCTAACACTTATAAGTGTACTTGTATAAAACACATCTACATATCCAAAATCTAACACGAATATCCTAACATCACAAGACGTAGAGTAATTTGTTCCCCCAAGAGTCGACACCGCTGTAGTGGCATGTTTCCCCTTTAGTTACATAGACGTGGAGTTCATATCAGAAGGAAGTTGTGCTGCATATATTGTCTAGCAAGACGATTGAATGAGGGTGCCGTAAGCGGTGAACCCAATGATCTTCAACCAGCTGCCAAAAAATACACAAACATTGATGATAAATAGATGTTCTAATAAGGTTAATAAACAATATTCCTTCCAAATGTTCAAGTGGAAACTTAAAAAGATACTGAAAGACAATAATGAACTTGAAGTAAACTGTGGATACTGCCAACCTCTCAGCTTTGTTCCCGAATACGTACCAAAGTGCTAGGACTATTAGTTGAATAAAACACACATTCTCATTCGTACCAATGTTAATTTCTGAACAATGGGTCCTTCACTAACAATAAAATAGCTTGAACCTTCAACAAATGTAGTCAGTTCTAAAACACTGATTAACTATGCAGACATATATGAAGTAATATATACATTAACTATGTAGACATATATCAAGCAATCCAATAGTGGAGTGTTTGATGCTCCTACATCTCGTTGAAAGAAAACCAAGCAATGAGTATGCAGAAAAGAATATACACTTCGGCTTTTATTTAACTGAGGGAGGCTGCCTTAACCATTGCTCCTTTTATAAACTCCTAAAGTTGGGTTTGGCCTGCTTTTGTAGCGAACATAACAACACTCCATTGATTCTAGAGAACACCCGCAGAAGTTTTTCGATGCAACAAGTCTTTATGAGCAAGAACACAAAAGCCAAAGACAAAATCCACATCACCAGACCACCACACTGATTAGATAGTTTATTCAAAATACATGACAATATATCAACTACAACTACATGCACACTAAAAAAATAAACTGAATCACAAAATAACATTGCAACAAGGCTCACAACCTTCAATCTAAGGTGAAGCTGGAGATTGATTCTAAAACGAGATCAGCGCCCATCAACCTCATTTCCTATATTGGTACCTGGAAAAACTATGTTATGGTATTAAAAAAGATAAAATCTCAAGTACAAGATTGAAATTACCATTCAGCTGACCCAATTCTGAGTTTATATTAGCAGCATCTACTCGTCCAAACTGATCCGGTAGTCATCAAAGTGCACAATTCTGCCACTTTTTAATTTTTAAGCATGAGATTTGACTGGCAAAAGTATTGAGCAATCCAAGAAGCACATTTAACAATTGGAAATCAAAACCAAATTAATTGCTATAAATCCAAAGCCTCGAACAGTATACTCAAGAAAAGCATTAACGGAAGTATGAAATTCCGTAGATTAACACACAACACACCCAATTTTATATCAAATATAGTATGGTCTAGTATACTATTAATTTTGCATCTAACTCTCACTCAATCTATTTTTTTCCCTCCTAGGACAACCCCATTTTACCCATTAAAAGACATATCAAGTGACAGTAAAATTGAAAACGACCTCTAGGGTAAATGGCTGATCAAGAATTGACAGGATTTTAAGGGTTATTTAGATGGTATTGAAAGGTGAAAGTGTAATGTAGCTTTGAGGTGTTTCTTTTCATCCAATTGTTGGTTGGATGAGTGTTTCTGTTTTCTTTTGCGCAATTAAGCTTGTTTATGCTTTTCTGCTTTCCCTCTCGATGTACCCCTTTTGAATTATATAAAATGTTTCGTTTGCTGAGAAAAAAAAAGAATTGACAAGGCAAAGTGATAATGTTTTCACAAACCTTGGCTCGACCATCACTAATGGTTTAGGAATAATATAATTTAGAGATCACAAATTGGGAGAAACGGATGAAACAAATTAGGGTTTTACAAATTGGGATATATGTACGTGTACACATTGAGGGGGGGAGAGAGAGGAACATGCCTAGTGGGATCTGCTATAGATTGCCATGGGTGGAAGAAAGATGTGTTTGTGTGTGGAAGTCAATGAGGAGACATTGATCGACCGAGGGAGGAGATAATGCTCCCCCAACCGCATTTGAACAGCCTGGCCTCCTCCTACTACCCTCCTTGTCAAAACGTTCATACCAGAAGACATCGAGAGGTACCAGAACTAGGGCACATCGAATAGGGGAAGTGGGAAATTGGAAATGCCGAAGTGGTGATATCGTTTGGTTTTTCTAAAACGAAGGAAGGATGAAATCAAATAGGAGTATAGATATGAGGATTTTGACAATTTTGCTTTTTGCCTTAAATAAATTCGTTACACGATGAAAGAATTGTTCAATCTATAACTTATAATCTTCCAAATTAAATATTAATTAAATTTTGTAACAAAATAAAAAGGGATTTTTTTTATTTTGTTCCTAATTAATTGGAAAATACAAAAGCTCCTCTGAAATAGATTATTGAATTGGGACTCCATCTATTGATTTTGGGGATTAATTTTGGCATTATGTATTTTTAAATTGAAAATCAAAAGCATAAAACGAAAATTATATAATAATAATAAACAAAGGCAAGATTCCAAGTGATGTTTGTTACCAAATGGGAATAATCTTTTGCTAAAGCTTTTATATCCAGAGCTGTAGCTCAAGCGGTTGCGAGTAGGCACTTGGGTTCTACTGTGTGAGATCTCAGGTTCAAGTCAATAGAACGACGTTGGCCTACCACCGTAATCTAACTCTGCTACCATTCTATCATCTGGCAAAATAAAAGTTGAGCGCTTATAAAGGCCAAAATAAGACTTGCCAAAACAAAGCTGAGTTTGACTGGATAAATTTATCTATAATTCTTTTTTGGTAAATTTAACAGTTGGCGAATGCGGTTGATCAATACTGGAATACAATTAGAAACAAAGAATATGAATTGCAACTAAAAAAGACATTCACGATTAGCATGAATACAATAAATCTCGTCGCCAAAATAATTTACTTTTACCCATGCGTACCATGTCGCCAAACATGGAAAATGGGTTGGCAAAAAGTTACCCTCTAGAATTTGGATGGTGCCAACTATCCTCCAAAAACATATGCCAACACTTGTACCTTTTGTTGGCAAAAGTAATTGCTCTTCCAACGATTTGCCAACGCCTATGAATTTTCGTCGGGAAAAGCATAGATTTGCCTACGAAAACTGCCTTGCGTTGGCAAGTTCGGTCGCCAATAGTGCATATTCTTGTAAGTTGATTTTTTTTTCAAGGGAGTTGAATCCTATGCGGTCCCTTAAAAAAGGACTTTATAGTTCAATCCATCCATTTTTGGACTTTTCTCTGATCCACTTTGATGATCAAATCGTCCACTTTTTAGATATCAAGAACATCTTCCATGTTAAAAATCATATATTAATCAGATATTGTTTGATATGCTTTAGTAACAAATTTATCTTGGCAAAAAATGAGTTTCAATGTAGTATTGCAATCTACTTTTTTTTTTCAAGATAGACATCTTTCAGAACATATCAAACCATATGCGGTCAACATGATTTTCAATCAACAAACTCTTTAAAAGAGATGGCCTCCATCATCAAAATAGACCCGAAAATTATCCATAGATGTACAGACTAACCTTCAATTCCTTTAAGGGTCGAAGAGGATCCAACTCATTCTCCAAATTTGTAACGCCCCGAATTTTGGGTACGTTAAAAGGACAATTTCATTGAAAACCTCAAATAGAGTCTGGCTCTTATTACAACAATCTCTCATCAAGAGTTCAATATTTACACAAATGAAGGGGGATTCTAGGGTTCCTAACTACAGCTCCTCCTGCTCCTTCATCCTAGCCAGCTCTTCAGCTCCAGAGGCTTCCACGGTGTACTGTTCATCTTGAATAACTACAAGGTCTGACACATTATACCGGCGTCACCACCAATATAATATGTCAGGGTCACCAAAAGGCAACACCGTGAGCTACAACGCTCAATAGGGAAATCCTTACCCTCTAACCCATAACTTATAATAAACATCAATTTCCACACGATAGGTATATACATAGTTAACAATGACACATCCACATTCGATAATCATCTATCGTTGGTGTCCAAGATTTTCTTTGTTTCTCCTACGCAACTCATCGTAGATGGTGTCAACATTTTCACTTACAAATCAACCTTTTCAAAATCGTTTGCATTGGCTCCGTACCGCCGATAACCAAGCCACACATTTTCAAAATCATTTGCATTGGCTCCGTACCGCGGATAACCAAGCTACACACCCAACCTCAGTTCCGCCGCGCCGGGTTCCTGAGTATCCTCACAATGGTTCCGCTGCGCCGGGTTCCCATTGGCACACATTTGCATTGGCTCCGTACCGCGGATAACCAAGCACACACCCAACCTCAGTTCCGCCGCGCCGGGTTCCTGAGTATCCTCACAATGGTTCCGCCGCGCCGGGTTCCCATTGGCACACATTTGCATTGGCTCCGTACCGCGGATAACCAAGCACACACCCAACCTTGGTTCCGCCGCGCCGGGTTCCCAAGTATCCTCACAATGGTTCCGCCGCGCCGGGTTCCCATTGGCACACACACAAAACACACACCACACAATGGGCAAGTCCGACCACATTGCGGTTTTCCAAATCTTTTCACCTTTTTCAAATACGCACACACACGACTCACATAATGCCACCCAAAATCGGTCATTATGTAGTTTCAAAAATATTTTCTTCCTCGAAAATATTTCCTTTCATTAACCACACCCTAGGTGTCATGTTTCTACTTTCTCGATTCTCGTGACTCGTTATCATGCAAAGACTCCGCGGTAAGCGTGAAACATACTAACAAGATCATCCAATTCTATACTACTTATCATGTTAAATCATCACGTATAGCATAACGCCACATGTACGGACGTCTTTGGAGTGTATCACTTATGCTTTATTCAAGCACAACGCCACATGTACGGACGTCTTTGGAGTGAAATCACTTATGCTTTATCACACCACAATTAATACAAGCAATTCATAAATTCAACTCATAACCATCTTAAATATCAAAATATAATTACTTCTAAACAAACGATAAGTTCTATCTTAGCAATTCAAAACAACAACGTTATACTTAAGTACGTAAGTAAATACGTAGTGAGTAAGGTATTCCTTACAATCCTTCTTGGCGGTAGTCGGCTACGGAAGGTACGTCGGCGGTCGGAAAGTACGTCGGTGGTCGGACGGAGTAACGTCCTACGGTATGCCTCCGGTAGCTTCGAAAGAGAAAGGTCTCCCTCGAAACCTAATCTTGACTAATACTACTCTACTTTTGGATCGAGGGGTGGTCGAGTGGCGGTCTAGTGGCGGCTTAGGTTGAGTTTCTCGAAGAACTCAAGAACAACTCAAGAACAAAGGAAGAACAAAAGAAGAACAAAGAAAGAATAAGATTTTCTAGAGAGAAGGAAGAGCAATGAGAAGGTGTGAGTTGAATGAGAAGTATGGGGTCCTATTTATAGGAAAAATCTTGGCTCCCACTCCCTCTTCATGGCCGGCCCCCCCCTCTCTCTCTCTACCTCAAATTTTGACACATGGCAAGCAATCTTTGAAAGATCAAAGGCTAACCCTAGGCTTGCATGGCTAAGATTGTCCTTGGATGAGATTATGGAAGATTGGTTGGAAGATTTGGAGACAAGAGTACAAAATTTTATGTTAAAGAATAATAGGAGTACAATGGAGGTTAATGGAGGGCTAGTTTCTTAGCTAGGAAGGAAGGTTCACCCATGGATTTGCAAGATGAGAAAGATCAAGGAAGGTACACATCAAATCTCTCTCTTTCTTCCTTTCTCTCTCTCTCTCTCCCTCCCTCTCTCTCTCTCGGCTCCCCTCTCTCTCTCTCTCGGCAATCTCTCTCTCTCTCTCTCTCTCTCTCCTAGTACACTACACACACACATATATATATATATATATATATATACCAAGTACAATAAAAAAAAATAAACAAAAGGTACTTTGAATCAAAGAAACTTAAAGACTAAGATTTGCTAAATAAACAAATAAATTGGCACATGTTTGATTTAAATAATAAACAAGTGTACAAAGTACTCTAGGAAGATCAACTCCCCAATAAATTAATCCAATTGGGTACAAAACCCCAATATAAAATAATAACAAAGTACTTAGGAGAAAGATTTGGGCTATTACCCAATGAATAATAAATCCCCTAACGGTTAATAACCAAAAGATAATAAGGTACGAGTACTTTAAATATTAACTAAGTCCTTTTAAAAAGACTACATATCCTTTGAAAATACACATGTGTATATATATACATGTACTTAATCAAATATAATAAAGGAAGGACTATTGTCCAATGGGTAAAGATTACCCTAACAATCTTTGTCCAATGGACAATAGCTATTAGGAAACTTTTATTTTAAAATAATCAAGGTCCTTTAAAGCATGTGACAAAAGCCCTATATTAAATATAGGTGTGGTACCAAGTACCCCAATTAAATAAAAAGACTAGGATTCTCCCCATTAAAATAATAATAAAGTACAAGTCAAATCAACTTTATTTGAAAGGTTTTCTAGTCATATCGGTACTTTATTTGGTCAAAAGAGTTATTACCCAAGGGTCACTAACTTCCCTAACGGTTATTACCCAATGGATAATAATTCTCCTTGCCTTTAATAACCAATGGACAAAAGGAGTACAAGTACCTCTTATTAAAATAATATTTTAAAAAGACTACATGTACTTTATAATAAAAAGTTTATTATCCAATGGACAAAAATTACCCTAACCATTATGGACCAATGGGTAAAGCAAAAGGTTCAAAAGTTTCAAAAGATCCAAAAGGTTCATCGAGTAACTAGGTAAGTTGGTTGCTCGGTTCCTCCAACTAGTCGGTGGGAAATTAACTAAATTGGTCACGTCGGGTTTTAGCCAAGACAAAAATTTAACTTCGACGAAAATTAATAAGAAATCATAAAGCCATTCAAGAGAAAATAAGTAATTCAAATAAAATTCAAATATTTAACGAAATTTTTATTGACCAAAATTCAAGAGCGTTACAAAATTAAACCAACTAATTGAGAAATGACTTCATTAGGGCCCGTTTGGGAGCCTAATAGATGTGAATCTGGTAGAGTATTTAGGAGATATGTGTAAAATAGATTGTGCAACAGTATAATGTTTGGGAAGATAATCGAAAATGAATGGGTATTTTAAGGATAATGCTCAAAATGGATTATGAAATTAGGAAGATAATCGAAAATGAGAATGGAAAAGCTCCTCCACAGCTCATCCTTAAATTGTGCCTCTAAAGTGTAGTTTTCAAAATGCATTGTGAGAGAATCAATTCTTACAATTGAGCTACCAAACGAAAACACTTAAGAAATGAATAATCAGAATGCAAAATTCAGGTCCCAAACAGCCCTTCAGTTGTTACTGGTCCATCCATTCTTTCAGGCTGCAATAGGAAAAAACAGTACAATTGACAGAATCCTAAGGGACCCCTCCATTCATAACTAACAACTTCCCATGTTACCAATGTGGAGAAATGGACAAACACAACCAATCACCGGCAAATTTTATTGCGAGAATCGCCTTCAAATTTCCCCTATTTTATTCATCTTTTGCGACAACTCCTACTAACCTATTACTTCAAGTACCTCTTTTGTTTTGCTTTTCTGTTTACGGTTTTGACCTGCTTGCCTCCGACGGGTTTCCCCCGTCCGGATCTGTCCCCGGTCTGGGTTTCCTCCAGATCCGGAGGGGTGTGGTGATGGGTGAATAAACTATCGATTTTCGTTCTGACATATTGGTGGTGCGGAGGATAATGGCCGGGGCATGGCCCTGGAGCCTTGTTTCAGCCTTGGGGAGATGAAGACGCACAGGAGGATTGCAGCAGACGGTGACATGGTCGCGTGGGCTTTGTCCACAGTGGAATTCTACTCAGTTCATGTACCCGAAGCTTGCTCTTGTCAGCGGGGCCTCGTCGGAAATTCTAATCTCCTCCGCTTGCGGCCAAGACCCGTTAGCGCTTCTGGATGCGGCGCCTGACGGTTTTCTCTCGGCTGGAGTTTTGGCCGGCATGCTAGTGGATTAGTCCATGTTTGCTTTAATTTTTGTTTTGTTTGTGCTCTCTCTTGTTTCCTTCGGTTTTGTTTTGCCTGTCTTTGATTTGGTTGGCTGAGCCTGCCCCAGACGAGTAGATGATAGGTTGCTAGCTCCTTGTAAATGACCTTTAGAGGCGGTGAGAAGTGTGGGTTACGGCTCGTGCTTAGGACCTAGATTCTCGCGTCTCTGTCTCCTTTTTTGCATGTTTATCCTCTGAGATGGATTGGTTTACTTTTTCCTTATCGTTGTAATCGGAAGGAATCGTTGTTTGTTACCTTAATGGCTTTAATGAAATTTGCTTTGAAAAAAAACACTTCGAGGTAATGATGTACTACTTTTTATCATTTGATTTCGAGTTAAGGTACAGTAAAACAATTGTTAACTTTTCGATAAATCTAACTATTTTTGTTACGATAATCATCTAATATTATGATACCTCCCAATGAATAGAGGGGAAATGTAAATTTTTTTTTAACTCGAGTGTCCAGGTAAGCTTATGCGCATCTCGATTAAGGTGGTGTTCCACTTTTTCTAAAAAGAACTTTTTGAAAAAAAAAGGTAATTTCAAACTCAAATATAATAAAAATGAAAAAAAAATTTAATTTTTTTTGCACCATTTAAAAAATCTTAATAAGATCTATCAAACAAGATCCATACTGATAGAAAAATTATTAATATTGAAGTCCCGATTAATTGTTTTAAGGCATTTTGGGGAAAAGTGCCACCGACTTGGACCAAACCAGGTGCTTGAATTTATTTACTCCTATGTATTGGCCCATTATTGGGCAAAACTATAAGAGACAGAGGTCTATATAAGTCCATGTACACTTGCCCAGCACTTTGAATCATCTCTGAGTGACACAGTGAGGCTTCTCTGTTTTTGGGTTGCAATCTTCAATGGCTAAGCTTGCTTCCCTTCTGCTTCTGGCCCTCGTTGCTATTTCCATGGTTGCTACTACGGTGAGTTCCTCTATTTAGTTATTTTATATATATATATATATATATATATATAGACACACACACACACACACAACTGTCAAATCCATGATTTGCCTCAATTTAATTTGTGGGCTTCACTCACAAAAAATAGAAATTGACACTTCAAAAAATTTACAGGTTCTGGCAACGGATTCCCATCACCTGTCCCGTGTATATCTCTCTCTCTCTCTCTCTCTCTCTCTGACGTTAAGGTTGCTCTCTGTCTTACCATCTTGTTTTAATGAACTTCATTTTTCATTTTTCAGCAACTTTATGGTAAAGGAAGCCTGCGGAGCAACCGTAAGTTATTTTCATTGGGCATCGCATTCCATACTAAAACCAACTCATTTGGTAGATTAAGTTTCCTATTTTCCCTATCAACGGAAAATAGGAAACTTTGAAAACTTCTTTTGTAAAAATGGAGAAAATCTTAGGAAAATATTTTTTCAAGGAAAGAATAGAGTCGACACGATAGAAAGAAAAACGAGAAGTTGCAGCGACTAATTACACAAGACTCGGTTTAAAATGGTAAGCTTCTTTACATGTAGAATGCGGATCGCAGTGCTCGAGGCGATGTGGCCAAACACAGTACAAGAAACCATGCTTGTTCTTCTGCAACAAATGTTGCACAAAGTGCTTGTGTGTCCCCGATGGCTACTACGGGAACAAGGGTTCATGCCCCTGCTACAACAACTGGAAGACCAAGAAAGGAGGCCCCAAATGCCCTTAGAATACCAAATAGTAACATCTTTTTTACTCCTCACTAGCTAATCCTTTTAAATCGGAGGGTGGTTCTATGGAGTATCTGTTATTGCATTTTTATGAACTTTTAAATTGCGTTGTCGTTGCCTTGGTGTGTGGGCCATAAGCTTTAGGCGCTCATCTGAACGCCTGTAACAATTGCATTTTTTTCTTCTTGGGATGAGACTAATTGATGTATTAATTGCTCCGTCGGGGTCGAGTAGTTTTGTGAACCCAAAAATGAAAGCGGGATGTGACTAAATCTTTGTCCATTGTATTGCTATGTGTACGTTCTTCCATTTGTAGCATCTTGCAATAATGTTTTCTCTGCACTGCACGTTATAGTGTGAGGTACGTATTTTCTTCATAGCTAGTCCTAGAGAATTATTTTTCTTTTCTTTTAATAAACCAAATAATGCAGTTCATAATTAAGAAAGTGATTTCGATCGGTACTATTTCAACAAGCCGCGTCAATATAGGCGAATTTGGCCAATATTGCGTTTACCCAAATTAAAAAAAGAATAAACGAAGACATGCACATAAAATTAGTACCTTGCCTAAATCGAACAAATCCAACTATCCAAGTAATGTTGAACAGCACTATGGGTACTGTTTCGCATATCGGACATGAGTACCGTTTCTAGCTTGGATCTTTAGGAACCTTCATGGGGTGTTTGATCGGTCTTGGGTCGGTTTTATTGTCGAGTCTCTGTCAACTTCTCTTCTTCTTTTTTTCTTTTCTTTTTTTTTTAACGACAAAAAAGGGATTAAATTATGTATACGTTCTTCCATTTTTAGCATCATGCATATGATTGTTGGTTGTTTTGTTTTATTTCTTAATATTCGTTATCAATAAAGTTTTCCATTTCTAGAAGAAAGAGAAAAAAAAAACATGTCGGACATGGCTTGCAACTACTGAGATGACCCGTGCTTAAGACTCGAGAACCATGTTGTGCCTTGTAGGCTATTGTGGCAATGAAATGAGCATCATCTTAGGCTCCAAAATGTGGTCCAGACCAAAATAAAAATTGAAAATTTGTCAAATGCCCCAATTATTCAACTACCAATAAAATAGTTGTTTTTTTGGGTAATGCAATAAAATAGTTGTTATTTAGATGTTGCACTCAAATCCACAACAAACTTGCGAAAAATTATTTGAGAAAAATGCTGAATATATGAGGTGTCAAATTCCGGCAAATTGGAGACGAAGTTGTTAAAAATGGCTTTGAAATATATGAGGTGCATGTTTAGTTGTTAAAAATTGTTCGAGATATTTCTTTCAATCAAATAACTTTTGCATATCAAATCCCTTACCAAATACCAGTATAGGTTAAAAGTTTTGGCCCTTCTACTCTCAAAATTAAAATTTTTTGGGCTTCAGTTTGGAACCTTGACCACTACAATTTTGGATTTTGAAACACTACTATCTACTTTAAAGTGGACTTTGAATTAAGTTCATGAACTATAGACATAGTATTACTTATCATGGGATTGTATCGGATTTTCACGGGCTAAATTCTTCAAGTGGGCTGTACTGGTCGAGTGGTTCACCGGATCGTGTTTCGGGTAAGGCTGGACTTCGAAACCTCTCGTCAAAGCCCTACCTATATATGGATCGGGTGGGTCTAGGGCCGAGATGGAACTGGACCAAACTGGGCTATGTTTCAAAGGGCTTGGGCAGTCTTCGTGCCATTGGGCCAAGTTTAGGCCCCTAATCAGTGTAGTTCAACACAAGTTAATTTCGTTCAGCAGTAAAATCCTTAAGTTACTAACTTCAATAAATAAATCAATTAACTTATATCCCCATGCTCCAAGTTAATTCCAAGCTTCGAAACGGATTTTTAAACTAAAATCCAGAATACACGAAGTGACTGATCAGGAAAAGTGAGGGACTCAGGAGGAATATATTTGTTTGAGGTGATAAAATAAAAAAATTGCATCAAAATATTTATAAAATAATTGAAGCCATTGAGTGAATGATCAAAAAGTTCATTGACTAAAAATCTGATTTATAGTAGTAAGTAATAACAAACTTGTGGCCTTGCAGGTTTTAGGTTTTATTTATTCAGAAAATTGGGCTAGGGTCTGTTTTGAAGATGGTTTTGGGTGTTTAGTCCAGCCCAATCTGTAACAATGGTGAAGGTTCATTATTGTAACATTTATTGGGTCTACAGTCCATTTCTAGACAAAAATGCCTTGACTGTGTGTACTATATAATGTGATACTCCCTTCGTACCAAATTGTTTGTCCGTTCCGCAAAACGAAGACTCAAAAATAATGCACTTATTTCAAGAAAAAATTCAAACTTTTTTTATAAATTAAAAGAACTCATTGATATCTAGTGAATTGTTGAAAAAATTTTGATTTTTTTCTTACAAAAATTGTACTATTTTTACATCCTCGTTTTGCGAACCGGATAAATATTATGGGACGGAGGGAGTATTTTTTTATCTTTGTTTGTTGTTGCTTCTCTCTCTCTCTCTCTCTCAATCACAGCTCGGTTTTGGATAACGATCACTTTCACGATCTCGATTTTGGATCTTGACCATAATCACGAGTTTGTTGGTGCCTCTCTCTCTCTCTCTCTCTCTCTCTCTCTCTCTCTCGATCACAGCTCGGTTCTGGATCATGATCACTTTCACAATCTCAATTCTGTATCGCAATCACGATCTCGATTCCCTTTGTGACGATCTATTCCGATCCTGATCACGATCTCTGTCTTCGGAGTTTTTTTTCATCGTGATCTCTGTGGTGATGTTTCTCTGTCGATGTGTTCTCTGTCGCAGTATTTGATTTGATTTTTGTTGTGTTCTTCTATTTTTATGTTTATAGAGTTTATTTGCTGAGATAGTGTTATCTATTGCTTCATTCTGGTAGAATTCATGAGATATTATTATCTCTTGTTCTTTGTGGGCAAAAACAGTCCATGTGAAGTAAGAGATAACAGTATCTAAGACACATAAGATGTTTTTGTTGTGAACATAGAATTCTTGAGATATTCTTATCTCTTGTTCTCTCAGAGACATAAGATGTTTTTGTCGTGAACATAAAATTCATGAGATATTCTTATTTTTTGTTCTCTCAGAGGCAAAAATAGTGCATGTGAACAAGTGTCTGTGAACAAGAGATAACAATATCACAGACAAATAACATGTATTTAAGCCAGAGATACAAAGAACAAGAAGTCATGCAGGACTAGTACTTGACTTACCCACAATATGGATTTGAAAAAAAAAAAAAATCCTTTTTTCTCCTTGCTCTCTTTCCAACATGAATGTAAAAGAGTCGATGAGCTGCACGCATCATTTCATGTCAGACTTAAATGCACAAAAGTTTAGTAACAGTCTTAAAGAGATAACAGTATCTTCCTTTTTTTCTCCTTGCTCTCTTTCCAACATGAATGTAAAAGAGTCGATGAGCTGCACACATCGTTTCATGTCAAACCTAAATGCACAAAAGATTAGTAACAATCCTGAAGAAATAACAGTACATCTCCCTTCTTACCGTGTTTTGTCCATCTCCTTCATCCAAGATTTCTATGGCTTCTTATAGACTTACTGTACCATCAATCAGGTTGTTATCCTAGATAGGAATTCTGTAAAGTTACAAGATAGTAGCAATACATCAGCAATGAATATGAAGCAAGAGATAACAATATTTCAGACAAATAACATCTATTTGAGCAAGCAAAATCACATCTATTTGAGCTAGCAAAAACAATCAACAATTGAAATTTGTAGATTTTACGAATTACAAATTGGTACTTTTTACTAACCTGATATCTTTCTCACACTCAAATACATGATTTAAGAAGATTCTACCATGTTCTGAGATAAGATGTGCTAGCTTTGTTGTTTCAACACCCATATATTGTTATTCTGGAGTTGGTTTCTCTGCTGGTTTCTTCTTCTGATACATTTGAAGTCCTCCATTTTCTTATCTTTCCTATCATCCCTCTCACTCTCTTTGTCAATGATGATGGGTCCACAATATGACCTGTCATTAATCTCTTCTTCGTTGTTTGTTGTGGTTGTTCTTGAATGTTTGAGATTGTGGACTTGATCATTTGGTCTATTTCTTGCTCAATGACCTCTTCATCATGTAGATTCTTGGCTTTTTGTTTCTCCAATTCTTCTATTATCTTATGATCATTGTAATATTAGGAAACACAATGTGCACTGCCATCTCTTGCAACTCTTTTGTGACCTCCTCAATTTTTTCTTCTGCAATATCCTTCTCAACATACAACCCACCTATTTCAACGTGATTGTCGATTATGTGTTCCTTTAGCTTCACCACCTCAAAATGCAGATCTGTATAATCTGCACTTTGTCTTCTATATCCTGTAAGCTCATTTTTAAGGTCTTCAACATTGTGACGTAACTCGACAATCAGGATATTCCTTTCTCTGATCTTCTTGTCTCTTTCTTCAATTTCAACTTTCATGATGATGTTTTCTTTTTCGAGCACCTGAATTCTTTGTTGAAGCTCTAAAATCATGCGCTAAACGTCCTAGTTCTCTTCTTAGGGTTTTTCTTGTTGGTTTTCAGGTTCTTGTTGCTTGATGTTGTCTTCTTTGGCTTCACTTTCTTGTCGTTGTTCTTGGTCTTGTTGGCTTTCACATTCTTGTTTTTGTTCTTGTTCTTGTTGGCTTTCACCTTCTTATTTTTGTTCATGCAAAACTAGTTCAGCAAACAACCCTCTCTCATGTTCTGTCAGCTCCAATTGTGTCTGTTTGACCTTTGAGAGTAAAAAGAAACAATGAATTAGATATAATGTTTTTATTGAGATAGAGTTATCTCTCAATTTATTTGCGAACTGTATTGTCTGAGATACTGCTATCTCTTTCTATTTACATGAGACAATACATACTATATACCAGTTGAGATACCATATATATGAGATATTCTTATCTCTTGTTCTTTGTGGGCAAAGCAGTCTATGTGAAGAAAGAGATAACAGTATCTCAAACACATGATATATTTTTGTTGGGAACATACAATTCATAAGATACTGTATCTCTTTCTATTTTTTGTGTTTATACAGTTTATTGTCTAAGATAGGATTATCTCTTTATTTATTCTGGTAGATACACTGTTTTTGCTAAGATACCGTTATCTAGTTTTAACCATAATACATAATAAAATTCAAGAGGTCACAATTACAGTACAAAAAAAAAAAAAACCTACAGGTATCCCATAATAAAGATTTTGGAACATAGCATTTGAATTAAATTTCTAAGATAATTCAAATGTTTTTTTTTTTGAATGACTAAATTAAAAAATTTCATTAATCTTGATAGTTAGACTGTGATTATCTCTGATATTCGATTCTTAGTGGAGAGTAATTCTTACCAAAGAGGAGCTGATAATGGTCATGTGGTTTCGGTATCATACTCCTAATTAACATGCACCATCCACATGTGGAGGGGCCTTGGTTTCGGTCCTGACGTAAGTGAGGTGGAGTCTCTCAAGAGCTAATCTAAGTAAGGAACAGACAGGTCACGTGACTCAACTAAAATTATTGGAATAGTGTTTTTTGAACCAAGGAAATAAGTAGTATATATAAAAATACCCAACTCACAGCAAGCCTTGCGACTTGTGCAAACGTCAAGGACGTTACCTTTTGTGCCGTTGGTTGCTGGTTCGATCCCTATGAGTTTTCTCCAATCTTTCTTTTTATTGTTGATGCTCGAATGGATGAAAAAATTATCGTAGAACACGTAGCTAATGATAGTTGAAGCCCATCAAGAGCTTTTATCATAGTAATACCACAATACCAACAACCCTTCCTATATCTACAACACAAGTACATATAATAAAGTATTATTCCATTTATTTTTTCTTAAATTGTCCGTTGTTTTTATCAAGGTTATGATTGAGAGGTGACCCATCCGTACTAAATTTCTGGATCCGTCACTGGGGTCTCCTACAAATAATAGTGTGGTTTCATAACTTGACAGATAATGGTCATGTGGTTTCGGTACCATCTATGAAGCACGGGTACTTCGAAAATGTCGCCGTACCCGTATCGGGTACGGGTACGGATACGGGTACGGCATGGGTACGGCAAAAACGTACCGGATACGGCAAAATTGTGTCTGGTACTTTTGGTAATTTTGGGTACGGCAAGGGTACGGCACGGGTACGGGGCGGGTACGGCAAGGGTACGTTTCAGTCCAAAATGAAATTTTTTCAAAATTTCTGGGATTTTTTTGTAAATAATTATAAAATGTGGGCTTATTTTGTAATTTATTTGTCATTTATAAACATCACTCTCTCTCTTTATCCATCTCTCTCTTCGTCTCTCTCTGTATATTTTTTTTATCGATCGGAATAGTCCTTCTTTTTGTATATATGTACAAATGTATGCATGTGTAATGTATATGTATATATGTATCTGAAATTTTGAATACTAATAGATATGCAGTGGATATGCATATTTGTACTGATTTTGCTTTTTGTTGGTAAAATGGATTTATATTTTATTTTATGCAATAAAAAATAGAAAAATATTTTATATATATATATATATATATATATATATATATATATATGCCGTACCCCCGCCGTACCCGTACCCTACTTTTTTGAGATTTTGCCGTTTTCCGTACCCGTACCGCGTACCGGTACCCGTGCTCCATAGGGTACCATGCACTTCCATCTTTAATTTGCACCAAAAAGAAAATCTCATTTTCACTTGACATTAATAGAGACAGAAATCGTCGCGTCGACTTTGATCCATTCACTCTGATCATGATACCATATCGTTGTCGAGATTGGTTACAGGAGGCTTTCGAGCGTAATCTTCAGGGATTAATTACTAATGTTAATTATGAAAATTAATTGAAGCTCTTGTTCTAGTCCCACCTTCCAATTCCAATTAAAGGAGAAGGGGACTAGATAGATAGATATCTACCCATCTTTTATATATATATATGAGTCCGGATCAAATCCACACCCTTACAGTCCGCACCCGTCCGCACCTCCCTTTTTCCGATTGAATTTTGATTATCCAAGCCGCTCAATGTGTTCAGAACGTGATTTTAAGAGTACCCGCGAGAAATCAGCAAAAAAAATGACCAGGAAGGGCTTGATTTGAGTAGTTTTTTTCTAAACCGTTCAGAGAAAACTGCTCAGATCAAGCCCTTCCCCGTCATTTTTTTTGCTGATTCCACGAGGGTACCCTTAAAATCACGTTCTGATCACATTGAGCGGCTCGGATCATCAAAATTCAATCGGAAAATGTGAGAAATGGGGAGGTGCGGACCGGAGCTCCGGTCCACACCTCCTGACTTGATCCTGACTGATATATATATATATATATATATATATATATATATATATATATATACACACACACACACACACACACACATACTAGTGCATGTCCGTGCCTGAAGACACGGCGCAATATTTTCTAAACACAATTTAAATGAAGTATCAAGCACCGGTTGTTTTTGGATTAAAAAAAAAAAAGGCACTTTTTTCAAATTTTTTTAGATACAACGGTTGTTTTTAACTCTATCTCATATGGGGTGAATTCCATGTATATGTATGTCCCACCCCCATATGAGAGGACGTTATAAATAACCGTTACATGAAAACCTTTAATCTAGTTTTTCTCTTTATAACGTTCAAAATTTAAAAATAGCACAGAAAATGTAGAAGGTTGGTCTCTTTTTTTTTTTTCTTTTTTGGAGAGAGAGAGAGAGAGAGAAAATCACAGAGGATTACAATGTAAATAAATCTGAAATCAAAACAAAATTGTAAAATTAAACCTTGACCCAAAGTTAAACAATCTCGTGATAGATTGGACAATGGTGGGAGTTTTGCAATCGAAATAGCCATTTAAATTGAAGAAAAAAAAAATGGAGTCAACCTGGTTTCAAATTAGCTGCGATTGGGAGTGTGTGTAGAGAGAGAGAGGAGAAGGGGAGTCATTGATCTACCCTTAGATTTGTGACCAAAACTAATATAGAGAGAGTATTCATTTTCGAAAAAATCACAGGGCTAAAGAGGGGTGTCGACTTTGGGAGCGGAGAGCTAGAAAGGGAACGTAGAAGAAGAGGAGAGAGATCTCTCAACTTTGAACGTAAGATCTGATTAGTGGTAATTGTACAATTACCTCTGTTTGAGAGAGAGAGCTGTAGGATTTATAAGGCAAATTAATGGTTAGGATTTACGTAGGATATAAGATTCAAAAATCGTTATCCCTTATTATGTAGATATATATATATATATATATATATATTAAACTTTTTCTTGAATATTTTTAAAAATACTTTCGTAGAAGTTACAATTTTTTACTTTTCAGATTTCTCTTGACGAGAGGAACTCATATTATATAAAAAGTTGGTACAAAACTAACAAATACAAAAATAATAATAATAATAACCGCACAAAACTAAAAAGTTGTGGCACCTAATTTGTTAGACTAGTGAAAACACGCTTATCTATTTACCGCTAGTATGAAAGTTTTTCTTCTTGTTCCTCTTCTATTTTATTTTTTTTTGAACCGCAGAAACATCCCTTTACGATGAATGTTGACGTGAACAAATGGACAAGTGAACTAATGCTTTGAATTCATCAATTGAACATAAATACTCTGCGGATCAAAAAAAAAAAAACATAAATACTCTGGTACCGACCCCGTAGCACCGATGCTGTATATGTGAGGCTCAGTCAGTTTAGGGTCTTATTTAATGATCCGAGCCATGATTTAATTTTTATGTTACTTTTCAAGTGATCCCAGAAAAAATCATCAATCAGATAGTATTTGATTCAAGTGTCTAATTTTGTATGGATCCGGCTAAATACAACTGCGAATTTACTACATATAGCCAGTTCATAAAAGGGAATCTAAAAATTTTCTTTTATGAATTAGCTACATGTAGTGAATTCGCAATTGTATTTAGCAGCACCCTTTTGTATTCTTCAAGTATTTACGATTATCCGATTGGGATTTTGAAATGGGCCCCCCACACCCATCGGTGCCCCGTTACTGCCTTACCATAGCTGCCGGCCATAACTCGGTAGTTGGTACCCTAGTCGGCTTGAATAAATAAATATCCCTTCATCTTCATTTATGCTTTTTGAAAACCTTGAGTTTGTACGTCTAGATAGAAGTTTGTTAATGTGTCGTATTTGGGGTGTTTTGACTTCATAATTTAAAAGGATAATTTTTTCTTTATACCTAAATTCTTTTTGCCTTTGTTAATTTTGCTTCCATTTTCTAGCTATGAGTTATTCGTCAACATTAACACTGCAGGCTAAATGGTTTTTTACATTACCTGCAAGAAAATCAATCATTCTTTTAGCATTGTTGATGTTTAAAATTTGTATTTAAACCGCACAAAAGTCTATTTTGCAATCTTATCATATCTTCAACCCTACTAATTTAAGTGAACTTTTGAAACTCTACTAGGGGTTTGTATAGCAAACAAACAAATTAACAAACAAACATGGACTTCGATCCAAACATATTCTTATTTTTATTGTTTCCTCTCATCAAAATGAGCCATCTTAATTATTTAAACTTTATCCTTTTGTTATGCTGATTTTAAGGAAGAGCCGATGTGTTTATTTCTCCTTGTGGCGAAATGTTTCATGTTGTACTTTTGGCATTTATCTTGATTTGAATAATTCAAATAGATACAAAATAAATAAATAAATTTGACTGAGCACATAAAACTTAATATTTTGACCTTTTGCATTTATCTTTCTTTCAAATACTTAAACTGGGCAATTTAAATATCAATAAAGAAAATATAATGGTTTTTGGATTAATCATTCATCTCAATAAGAGGAGTCTAAAAAGTAACAAATTGCAACCAAAAACAAACAAAAAAAAAAAGGGTACACTAAAGGGGAAAAAAAAAACTTGTATTTTTGTCCTTAACATTGTCCTATCTGAACCTTTTAAATTTTTTGATTCACATTTTTATATATTTCTTGTAATCTTGTTCCTTTCGCCAAGATCAATCCACAATTAATCTAAAAAATGATGAGGAAAAGTTACAAAACAAATTATGAAAAGTAAATCAAACCAAAAAAAATACCAAAACAAAAATCTAAGGAGAAAAGTTAATCATACATTGCTTCAAAAAATGTTAGGAGAAATTATTTTCTTTGATTGAATCGTGCTTTTTGTTCATGACTTCTATTGTATGTTCCTAAACATACAATTATCTTGGTTGCCTAACTTCTAGATGGAATTGGAGTAAGAACTCAGGCCCCATTTCGTTAAGGTTTTTATTTTAAAAATACTTATTTTCTATTTTACAAGACAGAACATTATTTCTCAATGCATAATTTTTAATTCAAAAAATAAGTACTTATTTTAAGTTAGTTAAACACACCCTCAATCACTTAGGTTAGCTAGCGTTGCGCAACTAATTTTGAAAACAACATATATCATTACTAATTGTAGAAGACTTTAAATTATTTCAAAAAAATTAATTTAATAATATAAATAATATTAAACGTGTATACCAATATGAGTTCATTAATTTTGTTTTCTACGTACAGTTATGACTTGGTGCCACTTGAGGAATTTTATTTTATTTTTTTGAACGGCAAAATTTTTTTTTTTTTTTTTTTTGGGGTCAATGTCTTGCTGTGGCCCACGAAGTATTTTCATTAAATAACTCTTCAGAAAAGAAAAGGAAGTACTCCTCCATTAAATTGGCGAGATTGGGTGAGAGAACTTTTTTATTAGTATTTTTTTTCCTGGTAAACGATCGGGTGAGAGGTTAGATTTTCCTTGTCCAAAAAAAAGAGGTTAGATTTTCGTGATATAAGTCTGTTTTAACACGCAAAACAGGTGTCCAATTATACCTGCACACCCATTTTCTGTAAATATCCTCTTTTTTAGTATCATTTTTTTCTGTGAAATACCATAATGCGGTCTGGGGGTAGAAATTTCCGACACGATGCCTATCCCTATTGTGGCCGGCTCCCGTCTATGCAAAAGAATTGAGGCGGGAGTTGTTCTCCATAGTGGTTCTCCCGCCTTTGGTGATTGACCGAACAAATGGGCCTAGCATGACGAAAATGTGATATTAGTCTGGATTTCTTTTCTGAGACCTGAAATCAAAAAATTATTCTGTGGCGGTGCCCCATAAGGACACTGAATAATCTCTCCTAGCTACCGAAGGATCTTGTTTGGCTTTTAGTACGTTCTTCTTGGATCCACTAATGATAAAAGAATTTATGGATTTTTTATAGAGCTCATTGGAATTTTTTTAACCATCAAAAATTCGAGTTTAGCGGACATTGGTCGATATATTTTTGAAACACATTTATGTTAAAACTGGGTTATGATGCTGTGTTCTAATTTTTATTTCATTCGGGATGAACATGATTTATGATGTTGAGAACAATTTCAATGAGCTCTTAAAAATGAAGAATTTTATTCTTAAAATGGGCCCGAAAAAGTACAGCAGAACGATCCTCCTGTAGTAATCGTGTGGTGAGGCATCCAACCGTTTATTTCTGCAATTGATGATTTAGATATGTTTGTTGACTGTTATCGATAAGAGTAAACTTTGATTGAAAAAATTGATACAGCGAATTTAATCATTGATTACGAAAACGAACGATCGGATGCCTCACCATGATAGAGGGGGCCTCTCTACTGGACCCCGGTTCCAGTAATTATTCAGTGAGCCACTAATAAATTTTCCCCTGGAGGAGCTTATTTCCATCTGCTCTTGCCATTGGAGCTTATACAAAGTCCAGTTCGGAGTTTATTTACTCCATTATTTACTGGAGTTTATATGAAGTCCAGTTTATATAAAGAAAACATGCATTACTAAACTTTGACTACGGGTACACCATTTGATGTACACCGGGTTGTGTAGGACTCCTTTCTTGGTTTCACAAAAATGATCGAAATCGCTCAATTTACGTAAAATATGTTTTGTAAGAATTCTTACATACAATCAACTCAGTCAGATGTCGTGTTGTTAAGGCTTAATCTATTCTTTGTTCGATTTCCTGTCAAGGAATTGAGCGAAAAATTGATCACACATTTACCTATATCTAAATGAGCTGATTTTTTTCACAAATCTTTCTAAAATTATTTCAACCAAATTGAATAGTTCCTATTATGTTGTAAAATCCAAAGTGGATCCTACATATAGCCCAATGTATATTTGGTCTACCCCAATGGTGTACCCATAGTTTTAACAGTAATGTTACACAGAGCAAAAATGAATAGATTTATTGTGGAGTCCACCACAGGTTCATACAAATGATTCAAGTTGTTTATTAAATATAAAATATTTTTAAAAAATGCACTGATTTTGTGCACAGATTTATTGTAGAGTTCACTACGGGTCTCATACAAATGATCCAAGTCATTCATTAAATGTATAACATTTTTTCAAGGGCCCACACAAAAAATCAACTCAATCCGATACCTATAGGTGCTCGATTTAATCATCAAACTTTTCATTTGGATTTTAGGATAAGGAAAAGTTAGATGATTGAGTCGAACACCTATAAGTATTGGATTAAGCTGATTTTTGGCGGGAGACCTTGAAAGTGTTTTACATTTAATGAACGGCTAGGATCGTCTGTATGGAATCCGTATTGGACCCCATACACGAATCTGTGCGCGATCTGTATGAGAAAAGTCTGGGTGCACAGATAGTATTAAAAGTCATATTTATTGAGGAAAAGCTGAGCAAAAAGCATAATGGTTTAGATCAGCGACCCACCTCCAAAAAAGCTCACCAGTCTTGGAGAAAGTATAGATTCTAAACAATGCATTCTCAGGACCCACGCTGAAACAGGTATTCTTCTTGCAAAACCTCATCGACCCGTTTCGGAAAATAAAAAATCTTGAAAAGCCCAGTTGCTGATTTTTGTGGTTCTGTTTTTTTCCCTGACATCCTATATTCTTGCTTCTTCTTCTTTCACTTTGTAGACCTTAATGGATCAATAATCCAGAACATGATGTTAATGAGCTAAAGGTTGTTTATTTTTGTGTTCTTTTATTTGTTTCTGATGCAGGTTGATGATGGTATTCGTTGAGCGTGTATTAAAGTAATAATAAGAAAGAAAACAACTTTGGATTTAAACCCTTTTTAGGGTTTAAAGGCAGAATAGTGACTTCTTTTTTTCGTTTACTGAGAATCTGGTTTTGTGAATTTTCTGCAAATGAAGTTGTTGATGTTTTGGTAATTAGGAGTTGAATTCCGTCTTATTTCAGTGATCCATCGCTGTATTTATGCCAGAAAAAACCCAAGAATCTTTACCCTTGGTTCCTGATGCCAAAGAACTTCATTATTTTTCCTGTTTCAGAGTAATCACATCTCTGGCTGTTTTGCCAAATCTTCCCAAAATTGAATAGTTTTGATATCCTCTTTTACTATCTGCGATGTCAGAAAAGAGCCGGCTGCACTCGATCCGGCTCCTTTTCCGCCTAATAGCCATTTCAATGTTTTTCGTAATCCTACCGTCTCTGTTCCTTCTTCAATTTGTTGACATATCTTTCACACCCGGCTCAGTTTTGAATCTTATTATTGTTAATAACACCTCAGTTTCCTTCAAAACTAAGTTTACAAGTGAACCAATTCAACCTTCTTTCCCCTCTTCCGTGGCTTCACCAGTATATAGTAACCGTCCCTTGAAAACCGAAGCGGTAGACCATCAAACGTCCACTCCCTCCAACAAATTGGGTGCCTTAGTAAATGATGAAGGCAAGATAACCTATGACCCAAATCGTGCTCCCCTTCGGGTTTATATGTATGAATTGCCTTCTGAATTTCACTTTGGGTTACTGGGTTGGAAAGGAACTGGAAATCAAATATGGCCAGATGTCGTCAACCCTAGTCAAATCCCTCGATACCCGGGTGGTTTAAACTTACAGCATAGCATGGAGTACTGGCTCACCCTTGATCTACTATCATCAAACACTCAGAATCTGGTCAGACCGTGCACTGTTATCAGAGTGCATAATTCAAGCCAAGCGGATATAATTTTTGTGCCATTCTTCGCATCTCTGAGTTACAATAAGCATTCTAAGCTTAACGGAAAGGAGAAAGTTAGTGTCAACAGAATGCTGCAGGATAAATTGGTGGAGTTTCTAAAGGGTAGGGATGAATGGAAGCGATTGGGTGGGAAGAATCATCTAATTGTAGCACACCATCCTAATAGCATGTTGGTTGCAAGGAGGAAGCTAGGGTCCGCCATGTTTGTTCTTGCAGACTTTGGGAGGTACCCAGTGGAAATAGCGAACATTCAAAAGGATGTAATCGCTCCTTACAAGCATCTTGTGAAGACCATTGCTGCTGAGGAATCTGCCCCGTTTGAAGGGCGCTCTGTGTTGGTGTATTTCCAAGGAGCTATTTATAGGAAAGCTGTAAGTAGCATCTCCGCTTTCTGCATGTCCTATGAATTGCTGGACTATTTTCCAATGACATGATGTTGACTACTGTGTGCTACTTTCATGTCATCAGTATAGTTCTGTACTGGTTATCTGTTTTGCTTTGTGCATATGGGTTATTGGTATTCTGATAACACTATGATTCAATGTTTAGAGTGAATTAATTTTAAGATGCTAAAGTCTTTGTTCTTCGGACTAAGATGCTAAGATTATTTCCCTGGTAAAGGGGAATGGTGGGAAGCCTCTGCTAGGCAGCACAAGCGATGACTGGAACAGAACATGTTGGATTTGTAATCCAAAATGAGTGCAGAGTAGCTTAAGAAGAAGCTTTGGGTAAAGAGCGTCTCTAAAGTGCTTGACACTTAGACCGTGTCTTGAGCATTCCAACTAGAGGAACTGCTTAGTCTGTTTTCTGCTTTTACAAGCAGTTAATCTGATTGTTTCAATCTTATGGAGACGATGTAAAGCAAACCAAACCTATGGACCTCTGTGCCCGGCTATGCTTCTCCTTACAAAAAGTGCAAGGCACCAACCTTAACCTCCCTATAACATGGAGGTTTCAACTTTCAAGGTCACTTTACACCCGCACCCCCCAACCCACTCAATAATCACGTACAAGAAAAACCTATAACAACTCGATGTGGGCCATGTTCTTGTTTAAAAGTATCTTTTGAGGACCTATTACGTGTTTGGCTGGGTATGGAATAATCTGCTAAGCAGCATTCAAATGGCTTAAATAGGTAAAATATTCCAATTTATTTCTTGCATTGTTGAAGTTTGAAAATCATCCATTCAAGGATCATGTACTCAAAGTAAATGAGAAACATGGCAAGTCAATTTCAAATATCTCGAAAAAAGAAGTAATATTGTAGAATTCATATGCTCCAGTTTGGTTGTCACTCTTGGATTTTTCTATCAAAGAAGCTGTTCCAGTGCCTTCCCCTTTCCTCCTCAATTTTTTGTTTCATTTTATTTTTCCAATAGATAATGCTTTATACGAGAATCCTTAATTTTTGGTCTGTTTGATGATATATTAGCTTTCTACCCATCGTTATAATCCTCAGGGTGGAGCAGTTCGTCAAGAACTATACTACCTCCTTAAAGATGAAAAAGATGTCCACTTCTCATTTGGAAGCGTTCAAGTAAACGGAATCAATCAGGCAGGACAAGGGATGGGCTCATCCAAATTCTGCTTAAATATTGCTGGGGACACCCCTTCCTCAAATCGCCTCTTTGACGCCATTGCTAGCCATTGTGTTCCTGTAATAATTAGTGATGCTATCGAGCTACCATTTGAGGATGTCTTGGACTACTCAGAGTTCTGCATATTTGTACGTGCATCAGATGCTGTCAAGAAAGGATTCCTACTGAATCTTCTACGGGGAATTAACCGTGAGAACTGGACCAGAATGTGGGAGAGATTAAAGCATATTACACGGCACTTTGAGTATCAGTATCCATCTCAACCCGGTGATGCAGTGAATATGATTTGGGAGGCAGTTTCACGTAAGATATCATCAATACAGTTGAAAGACCACAGGAAGAACAGGTACCGCAGATATCAGCCTCTTGTTAAGATCACGTAATTATGAGTTTTGCAGAGTGATAAATCTATTGTCTATATGGATATATGGTGACCTTGTCTTTTCACTGTCTATATGTATAAATTTATTGTCTTTTTTGAGTTGTTCAAAAGAAGTAAGCTTAGTATTTTCAAAAATAAGTGTCTTATCAACTTTTTGTTTCCACGTCTCCTGTAGCTTTGTAATCCTCTTGCTGATTCAATATCAATCTCTGTGAATTTCCCAAGGGAGTTTTTTCTCGATCTCTAAAGAATCCAAATACGCTTTTGTTCATTTTCTCCCATTATTACCGAACTAATAGGCATTGAAGGTAATGCCTTGGGCATAAAATAGTAGAAAGAAAATTTGAATAAATTGTCCGAGCTTACGCACGAACCCCATATTTAACACAATTAAGCAAGAAAGGATATACAAAAGCACACTAAAGCAAGAATACAAAAGAAAAAAACTAGGAGTGAAGCAAGATAGGATCAATTGAAGTGGATCTGAGTCAAGCTAGGCAAGAGCATGTGTATTAGTATTTAGTGTGCCTGAATATGGGTTGGGGAGGGTTGGAGGAATGGGGAGGGACTTTATCCGAAGGAACCAGAGTAGAAGTTGGGGCTTTCCAATGTTTTTAGGAGCAACAAAGGCTAAAAGAATTCATGTTTCATTGTAAAATGCAAGGTGAAAAGCTTTCATTAGCACACATGTAATCATTTCCCTTGGGTGAAAAATTGAAAAAGAAACAAAATGGAACTATATGTTTTGTATGAACTACAAAGCTGGCCACTGCCGCCTCTTCCTCCGTATATTCAGCTATTGACTAGGATCTAACGTCTAGAGACAATGCCAATGCTAGCTCATAGGTGTAAGCTTTCTCCCTGTTCAATTCCATTGAAACAAAAGCTTCAACTGAGAAAAAAGGGAACTATAGAAAACCAACTAACCCACCCTGAGAAACTTGAAAAAGAAGACCAAATTGCTGACCACCCTCACTTTCTTCTCTATCTCTTCATCTGTCTTCCTTTGCCAAGAATCTATGCCTCGTGTCTCTGTGGCAGGAAAAACTGCTTCAGTTTTTATCAACATCTGTTGTGGATGGGATCTGATCCTCTTCTAACTCTTCTTTGACACGATTGATTTGGATCGAATGCAAGTGAAGGCACAGGTGCTAGGCTTGGTGGTGGTGTCTGTACCTCCACCAAACCAACAGCCTTCACAATACGCGACTTTCTGAGGGTAAGATCTAAGATTCTCAGGCCAGAAACCCTCTCTGGTTGTATTGACAGAAACCCAATACAAACAAGTAATAAGAGTATTCTACAGGTAGGAAAACTCATTTTTTTTTCAACCCTTCAAACACAGATGGGATAGTATGGAGATGGAGGTCTCTCTTGTTGAAGGGAATAATGAGAGAATGAGTAGTTGATCCGTGAGACTGTTCCTTTTATTTCTTATGATTCTAGTGGATAGAGTAATATAAGGGTATGATTTATCTTTTCATTGGATTTGAACAACATAAAGCATAAAGCAAGTTATAGATTCACCTCAATCATGAGCCTGCATTAGAAGCAATGCAAGGCTGTTTTAGAAGACACTGACAGGTTTGAATGAAAAGTGAGGTTGGAACACTATCCTTGGGAAGCCAAGAATCTTTTCATAATTGGTTCCCTACATCTCTTCATTTGCCTCTCACCCTTTTGAACCAAACAATGACCCACAGTATCAGGTACTCTCGGTTGATCATCCACGTCATTTATGGCATGGATGGGGACCTAAACTTACGCGAGTATTTTGTCAACTTTTATGCAGTTAGACGATACATATATTTTGATTATAGAGCCTCGTGTACACCAAGCCATGTGTGTCACAACTCCGAGCGAATTACTTAACTTTTGGTGTACTCCACTGGCGAGTATACCAAAAGTTGGTATGCATGTGTCGTGTTTCTTCGTGCTTTATTTCCTGTATCCGTGATAGTGGGTGCATACTCGACTTGGTTTAGTCATGATCGCTCAAACAAATCATTTCCTTAATTCAATGCACCCATGATTTTCCTTGCTATGGCCAACAAAATAGAGACAATGAAGGAAAATTGTGGTAGCTTTAAACCTAAGGAATGAAAATCCGTAAACATAGGGAAAGTAGCACAAAGTGACGGATTCTGCATGGCATGACTGCTATAGAATAAATACCAAAGCTGAGATTGGTGTTTGGTACAGTTGCAAGAAAGCCAGATAAAGTATGGGAAGGTGAGGAATAGGAACCTGAAACCCTCCCCCCAAAGGAAAAACCAAGCACTTGCTTTATAGCATAATGTTCATTCCACTTTAGAATTCCAAGCTCTTCCCTCCATACAAGAAGAAATCGCTCTCTTGGTTTCTTGTGCCTACTGGGTTCCTTTATGCTTTTCTGCTCTCTCTCTCTCTCTCTCTCTCTCTCTCTCTCTCTCTCTCTCTCGATTTTGCAGTCCCCATTCAAAGTTTCTTAGCACCCCCAACAGGTTTCTCCATATATGGCTTCTTCTTGTGTCCCTTATCTTCCTTTTTTCCTTTTTTTGGTACGCCTTACGTTCCTTTTTTCACCTCTCTTTAGTTTTTCTCCCTGACCCATGTAGACCATCTTTTCCGGGTTATTTCTTGTTTTATTAATCAACGACAAGAAAATTCGGTAAAATCGTGAGAGAGGTCTTGGTCCAAGACAAATTACATACATCTACCAATGTGAGCTTTGCCTTTAGCAATGGGGATTATTAAAGTAAAAGAAACCCATGAATCGTTGCTTTGTAATATGAAGCTTCACCATCAAATTTGAACTTCAAATCTAAAGGATTTCTTAGACATCCGGGCACTCATCCATATGTGAGCCGTTAAGCCATGGAATCAATTCATGAGGTATAAAGATGGGTGCCAATAGAAAAACCCAGTTAAGATCACACTAAGAAAGTTGCCACATCCATGATTGCCAATTTGTGCGAAATCTTTCAAAGTGATGAAGAAGAGAACAACTTTTGCTTGATTTCAATGTATTACCATCATGTCCAAGCAGTAATGTAATTCGTCCGTTGAATGAGCTCGCATGAATTAAGTGAAAATCAGAATCAAAATACAGAAGAAAAGAGAATTTGAGAAACTGTTTCCATGCCATTCTGCTCTAAGATTTTATTTTTTTTTTTGTGGGGGGGGGGGGGGGGGGGTATTGAAGAAAATAAAACAGTTCACATACATTGAAATCCGTGGAATCTACTTCATCACACAAATGTAAACTGTAAAATGAGTCGGATAAATACATGTAGCAGGATGCTGTTCTCATACCCAATATCTACGAACAAGCATAATGGAGCAGGGGAAACAGAAAGAAAGAAAGGGAGCCCAGGCTTTTGGAAATCAAAAGCGAAGCCAAGATACAACTTGTTGGGTAGAAATCCAACATAAATACTTTTGGTTTAACAGCCAGTGTATTGAATAGCGAGGTACACTCAATTCCCCAACCATAGTTCTAGGACTTATTTAAAAATTACTCCCATGGAAATGACATATTATTGAACGGGATCTTGAGGGGGATTAACTGCAGGCCCTGGCATCGCTGCAGGCACCGGTGGTATTGTGAAGTGCAATCCCCGACGTTGCCCTTGCTGTATCATGAAGGCAACTTCTGTCGCTGCTAGTGCTGCTGCGGCATCCTGGCCAAACCAAAAAATAAAATAAAATCAACCATAAAATACGATACTGCAAACTTTCCCCTTTTTTCTACTAACAACTTCATGACATTATGTTTTAACAAACCAGATAAATGACGTCATTATGATGAAGAAAGACCTACTTACATGAGAATACCATATATGTGCTTTTTCCTGTTATACAATACGTACATTTTTAACTGAAGGTGACAAGAAACTTACACAATCTATATTGTGACTCACCTCAACAACCCTTTGTCCCAGTTACAAATATGCTCATGTAGTTCAACCTAGCTTCCAAACCAAATGAAGATAAAATACATAAACGAAAATTTTTAAACTAAATATTAACTATAAGTTGTCTCCTGAGATAAGTAGTTGAACCACTTCACATGTAATTACCCCAAAATACACTCCCTCTCTAGTTGCACATGGTTCAGCAGAGTGTAACACCACATTGCAAGAAAAGGATCCTTATTTGCACCAAAGACAGACTTCAGGCCTTGTAGTTCATATCATGTAAATCATAACTGAGTTAATGCATTACAAACTAGATTGTCCACGAGAGGGTCGCATTTGGAAGCGTTCGCCATACCGATACTAAAACAAAGCACGCAGCAAGTGTCCTGTCTATTGTGTAGCAACAGTGTTAATTGTGCATACCAAATTATTATTATTTTTATAAGTAAATGAATATATTGAAGTAAGGCATTAAGGGAATGCCACCCGTAAACAAAAAAAGGGCACAAGACAAAAAAGCCCTCACACACTCCCATGGGAATGGAAAAGGCCAAGAGAAGAGGTTTTTTTTTTTTTTTTTGAGAGTAAGTAAATTTATATAACCAAAAATGCAACCAAACTACACAATCACCAGAGCATTCCCCTGAATAAAGAAAAGGGTCAAGAGAAGAGTTTCATTCTCTCTTGTCCCAACTATAAAAGCTATTCACCAAAAAAACTTTTGATTCTAGACACAGGCTTTTTGACCCCTTCAAAACATCTCAAATTTCTTTCTCGCCATATAACCCACATCAAAAGTTGATTGTGCATACCAAAATTACCAAGTGTTTAGGGTGAACAAAAAATAGGATTCTCTCTGATGAAGGGGAAAACAAAGCCCTTTTCCTAACATTATATTACTCCTCAAAAGTATGTGCAAATGGAGAGACTGAGACAACAAAAACTGTTTAGGTGTTTGATCATTGTTCATAATCTGGTTAGTAGGGCTTCATAAAAGGAGGATGAAAAATGCAGCCTTTTTACACCTAATAATGAACTAACAACTGACCAAAATGTTATCACCTATCATATAACCAACAATATGCAGCAGTAATCGTCACATAAAAAATTAGGTTACAGACAGGTTAACTACGTACACAACATTATAAGATTACAGCACCCAAATGATGTACCAAATAATTACCATTCCACCAACGGTTTATGGTTGAGTAGTCATACTGCCGACAGCTACTTTTTTTCCTTGTGTTTGCAATTACATCAGTACTTATCCCCCAACATGCATGCAACTCATGAATGTGCGCACGTTATGTATATACATCCTAATAACCAAGATGACCACCATTTCTACGTTTGAAGGCTTCAGTTGTTGACACTACAGCTGTAATCCATTTACTTTGCAAAGAACAACAGTTCTCTTGTTAATCTGTATCACCAATCCTTCACTTAAATAATTAATAGTCACTGCAAAGTGTCTCTGATCTTATTAGTAATATGAAGCGAAGCAAGTAGCTTATTTTCTCTAACCAGGCCCATTGTAATTACCTCACGCAAGGGCATCATGAAAGTATTTCATCATTTTTACATCTGTGGAGGAGACTCACGGAGCTCAAAGAAAGAAATAAAACAAGCTACAAAAGACTCTCTACCAACCTGTCTTTGCCTTCGACGTTGAAGAATACTGATAGCCCAGGCCATAATGTAGCATGGGAGAAGAAAACCAGCAGCCCGTAGTAAAAAAAGCTGTCCACAAATCAACAATTTGTTTAAGTTGCAACCACAGCATACCATATATCCTTGCAAAGCACACAATGACACCACATCCAACTTACAGAGAAAAAGGTGGAAGCATCATCATCATCATCACCGTTTCCGATGCTTAGAGCATGCCTCAAAAGTAGAAGAGCCATTAACTGCCGAGAAATGAAGAGAGATTCAAATTTCAAACATAATCACATGGCCAGGTTGTAACATGAGAAACTGAATAATAATTGGATCAATGAAATTCTACTGCTAGAAACTAAGTCAAAGAGGATAAGGAATTATTAACTCACTCCCTGGATCAGGCATAGATACTGCACAATCAATACCAGTTTATGATGGAAAAAATCCAAAACAAGAGGAATAAATGGGGAAAAAGGTCTGAGAAGCTAGAAACAGGTATTTGGCACTCCTACCATCAATATAATGTGAAGTGTTAACATATTCTAACAATACATGAACCATCATGCATGTATTCAATTTGTGATGCTGTTACATGCTAAATATAAGACATAGTGTGCATCGCCAATACTTGACCATTATATTCTGTTAATGCATGGGATGGCTAAAATAACTTACAATCAGAGCAGCAGAGCGGAAGAATGCAGCGCCGTCTGCATTGGTATCAGCATATTCATCATATTCAGCCTCCAAAAGATTCCGTTCTGCTGCTGCCATAGCCAAAAGTCGAGGGTCCTGCAAGTCCAGAGGATTGCCAGAGATTGTCCAACTCGCACTGCAAGAGAAAACCACAAAACAATGGAATCAAGACGGAATCACATGCATTTGCAATATCCATCCAGACTCTGAAATCTTCAACAGTTTATATAGACAGAAAGCTTGTGTCATGCGATTACACGATAGAAACCTCATGTCACATATATTGTTTACATATAGTAATACCAGACCTATTGTTTGACACAATTATTTCCCTGAACAAAACTGCAAATTTAGAGGACAGGGAAAAGAAGTCAAATTCTTTTCAGCTAGGTCATCATTAGCCTAATGTCATGGAGATTTATGGCTTCCTCGACCAGTCTTAACCTACTCACATTTGAGAATATGATTACCCTCAAGGACCTTAAGCAGATATAGTTCATTCTTATTTTTACTCCAAGTCTAACAAGTAGCAATAGAATTTTCCAAGGAAATATTAGTTAGACAAGGCAAACAGGTATAGTCCCCCTTTTGATAGGTAAATTGCGGGGACTCAACATGAGTTTGTACACTAGAAAGACAGGTCTGGTTCACTTAACCAAGGGTACTAAAAAGTAAACAGAATGGACTGGGTTAGGCACTGGTGACTCAAACTAGATGTCCTGCACTCAAAACAATGTTCAGGCTTTGGCCCAAGCCGCACTAGTGTACAAAGATGTCAACATTAAGTTCTTTTCTTAATGTCCATAGATCTGGTGTTGAAATATGTCAGCGTAGTTTTTTCCTCCAATAACTACCAACAAAATAGATGTTTCCAAGGGTGGCCGAGGTTAGACCTAAACTCCTACTTAGTGAAAATGGATGGTTGCCCTCAAGAGCATAAATTTGCATTTCTCAGCTTGTTGGTCAAAGCTTTTGCAGTTGCATAGAAGTAACCACTCAATGAGTTATCAATCATTCAACAAACCAGGGCATCAACAAAAAAAGCTGTTTTTAGGGTATCAGTCAGACCCAAGTGATGTTAATTCAATGAGGAGTTGGCGGTGGAAAAAAGAGCTCAAGAAAAAAAGGAAAAAAATCCTTATTACCATTCAATTCAAATAGGGAATCAAGTGTCCCGGAAGCTGGGAACTAATGCTGATAGCAATGGCAAGATGAAATAGGAGTTTACAAGTCATAGATGAACAAACCAAGTAGAGTTCTTAATAAAATGAAAAAATATTGGAGATCAAATCGAATATTTTTTATGACATACAAAGGGTTAAAAAGATTAAAACTCAATAGATTATACCACGAGAATTAGGCCATGGTATAAACTAAACTTGCCTGATATCAATCGTAGTATCTTCGGAGCGAGGAGCAGGTGGTGGGGCAGTATAACCAGAATGATAAGGCTGTATGTCAAGAAATTTTTCACAAGTTACTACAAAAGTGGATTATTCAACCATGCAAGAAATTAACTGGCAACACTATAAGCAACTACAGAAAACATCAAAACCGGATATGTTACATGGACTCCAGAACACACCTAAAAACATAGTTTGCATGCAAAGACTCAATGAAGACACAAAAGGCTATAGTCATAGACTCATAATAAACAAAGAGCGAAGACATTGTATGTGATCTATTGGAAGGAACAATCTGAGCTACATTTGATGCAACTCTTTCTTTTTGTCCAAGTTTCCGACTAAACTAGATGAGCTGGAACATCCTATACAGTTAGGCATAGATTCCTACTTTGTTTGCAACACAACATCATGCTCAGCAATCTCAAATCTCTAATTTACACACCACCTAATGTAATTGCTCAACATACGTTAATGCTTTTGCTTAGAATTAGCAATAGAAGTTTATAATGTCTTAGTTTTCAAAACCAAAGAAGCAGGATATATCTATGAATATACACAGAGCAAAACCAATCCTAGAAAGTGCATATATGAACTTTCCATCCAATAAAATGAAAAGAGGAAATGGAAGAAGCAATAAAATGAAGCAGCATAGCAATACCTGGTGACAGATCTCACAAGTTATATCTCCTTTCTCATTGCACCAGCGCTGCACACACTTCCTATGAGCAAACTGGTTAAAACAAAGCTGTTAATCATCACTCTTGATAGAATTGCTCAAAAAACATGACAGACTTGTGTAAAATAAGGGCACCCAGAAATGAGTTTACAAAAGAGGTTGAAAGAATTATATCTACATCATAGAGCTGGAGCTGGGACCAAATTACACCTCCGCAACCTTTTGTAGGATACACTTGCAATAATGGAAGGGACAATCCAGTGTCAAGACGACCATTGGATAGAATGACCCTTACTTGATTGTGCATGCCAAAATCTAAGTTGAACGGAGATTTGGTGTGATCACATTGATATTAATATTAATACTCAAGTAGAAATTGCGAGCACGTCTACCTGTACGCCGTCAACATTTTTGGCATCCATGACAAGATGGCTACAGGTACCCGATCAACTTTGGGATGGGCAATTATGACCAAAAAGAATGTCATTCCTCATTAGGGATGTTTGAATTCCATTATTACGCTAAAGGTAAGCTCATGTGGTTGAATGTAACACCTTAAAAAGAGGATGATTGATTACCAAGAACAAATTCATACACCATGGTGTCTAGGTGGGAAAAAGTTTGACTTGGAAGTCTTAGTTCCCCAGACAATGGAATGCTTAAACACATATTTATAAGTGTAACAGCAGAAGGAGCTTAATACAAACAGAACCTAACATGGATGTATATCTTATTAAACATAAACTTGGACGGAAAATTTTAAATCTCATTCACACTGCTATCAACACAGTCGTGAAAGTATGGAAGAATGTTAAATCTCATTCACACTGCTATCAACACAGTCGTGAAAGTATGAAACAAACATTCTTCCATACCTAGCAGAGAATAAAAGTGGGACCTTTCTTATTTGAAGCAGCGTGTGCGTCAATAAACTTATTTGAATCTAGCATTCATTTTTTCACAGTTCTGTGCTCCCTTGTATTAACAGCACATAAAACATTGCCAAAATAAATGTAACAAATCAAGTATCCGAAAGAAGGAGAAAGAAAACAAAAGCGCTACTATGATGCACGACTGCACATCAAGCATCTATTGCATCAAGGTTATGAACAGCCTGGGCAGTTGCGAGTAAAGTGAAACATAGATGGTAAAACATGGAGTAATCCATTTACTTATGCATCCAAACCCCTCGTGGCTTTCAAAAAGCAAGAGGAAGATATCATTGTTTTTTTACTTTCAGCCTGCATAAGTTGAAATTTTTTGTCTAGAATGCCCAGAGAAGAACTCGTATATCGAACTTTTTTTCTCTTTTTTATAGGTAGGATATATAGCTAGACAATTGAACCTAAATTAGCAAGTGCCTATATAACGCATATACCTTCAGGCTGCCACTACAAGCACAAGGAGTCTCCAGATTTTTTATGCTATCCTCCTCCTGGCATATGCGGCACTCGACCATCTGAATAAGTGGTTCTAGTTCATCATTGCCTTCGTGGTCCTCCTCATCCTTGATATCAATGGTGGAAGTCGACAGATTAGCCATGTGTGAGCAAGAACCCTCTCCAGAAGCTCTGGGGACCTCAGCACCTTGAGGTGGTTGCAATGATTCGGGTTTAATAAGGCGATCAACACTCAAAACCAGGTGGTCCTCCATCAGTATTCTTTAATATGAAACCCTGATTCACCATAACTATCATTCATCACCCATTTACAACCCAACAACTTGGATAGTCAAACCCAGAGAGAGAGCACTGAAAAAGCATAACACATGTAATTTGCCCTATTACCGATTCTAGGAAAAGATAAAGGAACGTAGGGGTTTGAATTTTAACCTGTTTGACTTACCAAAAAAACACAACCTTAACCTGTTTAATCTGAAAGAAGCCAACCGAAGGTACTAGGCTGGGTTAAATTCGGCGTTGTTTTCTCAGATGTCAAAAGTAGTAAAGTGAAATGATCACAATAGGCTTCCTTAAGTAGAAAATAATTTAAAACAGCATTTTTTTTTTTTTCTCCTCTTGCCTTTTCCCAGTAACAAAAACTGCAATCTTTTAATGACCAGTCGAATTTGCTCCTAAAAATTCCACGTTTCTTTTATCGGAAAAAAAAAATTTCATTCATCACACGGATAAAAAAATGAAATCAGTACTATAAGAAAAGAACAGAGAGTGCACAAGTTATCCCTCATCCTCCAAAAAGGGCAACCAACGATACCCTTGACGATTTGTTAAATTGTCTAGAAAATTGAAAAATGCAGCTTCCAACAAAACCAAACAACATTTAAATCAGTTTTCCATCTATTTCATCCTGTTTCAGCAACCAAACATCAATAACAACAAAAAACGAAATTTCACAAGAAACCCCCAAACCCTAAGCCAAAGCCAAAAAGGGATCGACTTTACGACCATCACATACAACCTTACCCTAGGTATAAACAATATTGCCCGAAATTAGAGCCAAAACCGACCATGAAAACGAAATCGAATCGGAGTGCTTGAAAATCCAATTGTTTCAATCGGCTTATTGAATGAGTCGTGAGAAAGTCGTGTTACCTTTTCTTCGGCCCCGACGACGACGAAATTGATGAGAGGGAGCAAAGAATTGGAATTTCTGGTTGTGTAGAGAGAGAGAGAGAGAGAGATTAAATAGAGGGATACCGCGGATAGATAGATACAGGTTATGTACAGTCTATTATGTAACGTTCGGTCAGAGTTTGTATCAGTTCCTGTTTTTAAACCAATTTTTCTTTTTTAAATACCTTGAGTATTTTCCCCTAGTAGATTAAAATGATGGAGTAATTCTCTCTATGAATGCGTGTCCCAAAAGATCAAAATAGGAAAATTACTTAAAAGTGAATATTACGAAACATTGATTTCGCTGATCATTTTAAAGATGCAACACAAATTGGTACTTGTTTAGATAGATTTTAGGTATGCATTGAAACAGATTTTTCAACAAAGAAACTATTTTCTTGAAAAAAGTATGAATAATTAGAATTTTTCAATAATATTTTCGGAATTTCTCGTTAAAGTTTTAATTGAGAAAATTTTTAAAATTATTTTTTTGATTTTTGAAAGATAATAAAAATTAAGTGCGTCAAAATTTGGGATTGCGCTCTTTATGAATCATAACTTAGATTATTCTTAATGTCTCAAAATACTTTTCAAGTAATTGTTCGATTATATCTTAATTGGACTAAACTAGGCAAAACTAAAGATTAAAAAAAAAACTAGGCAAAACTACTATTTCAACTAAACTAATTACGATGCATTCCCAATACCTACTACCATGAGACATGTTCATCCCAATGGGAAAGACAATCAGATTCGTTGTGCTAAGATTTTTATTTTTTTAGTACTTATTTTTCGTTTTACGAAACAGATCATTCTCTTATAATAATATCACTTTTAATTCAAAAGAAATATTTTATTTAAAAAGTAAGTATTTATTGTAGTTAGTGAAACACATTATCGGACTTGTAGGCTTTTGGGTAAAGGTTGGGAGTGCATAGTTTTTCTTTTTCTTTTTCTTTTTCTTTTTACGGTTGAGTAGAAAATGCTTGACATGGATACAAAACCAGTTTGCCACGAGAAGATGTTTCGGCAATATCAAAAGAAGGGGAAACACATTTAGTATCCTCAAATGTTTTTGAATTCTTACCTTGGGAATTAGTGCTTCTAGTCCTGAAATTTATTAAGAAGGTATTTACCGGTTAACTAAATTAAATATTTTTTAAAATACCAATTTTTTGAGGGGGCAGTATTTTCTATAATTTATTATCAAAATATTTGAGATTAAGCGTTCATCTTGACACAAAGAATACACCAATAATAATATGAGCCAAACTTTTTACAAAAATTAAGATGCCTATCAAATTTTAAATATTATTATCTTTAATTTTTTAACTTTTAATCAAAAAATTTGCTTTTTAGATTACTCTTCTCAAAATGAAGGACGCAAAACTAATAGAAATTTAGCAAGGATGAAAACTAAAACAATGGACTTAATTTACGATCAACTTATTGTCAAGTCACGTGAAATTAAAAATTTACTCAATTTAACCCTTTTAAGTATTACGCTCTTCTCATTACCTACTAAACTACCTTTATAACTATATCTACATAAGGGAGAACGGTTTTTGAATCTTATGTTCTACATAAATCCTAACCATTAATTTGCTCCATAAATCCTACGGCTCTCCCTCTCTCTCTCAAACAGTGGTAATTGCACAATTGCCACTAATCAGATATTACGTTCAAAATTAAGATATATATATATATATATCTCTCTCTCCCCATCAGATTTATTTACATTATAATCCTCTGTGATTTCCTCCCTAAAAAAAAAAAAAAAAACCAACCTTCCACATTCTTTGGAGTTAAAAACAACCGTTGTATCCAAAAAAAAATTTGAAAAAGTGAATTTTTTTTATCCAAAAACAACCGATGTTTGATATTTCATTTAGATTGTCTTTAGAAAGCGTTGCGTCGTGCCTGAAGGCACAGGCATGCATTAGTCTAATCATATTAGATACTAGGATCTAAGGTGTGTTTTGGCTAAATCATTAAGCCAAATTAAATATTTTTCCCTCATTCAAAAAAGTTAGCATTTGTTACTTTTGCGTTGATTTCGTGTGATTTATTGGTTCATTTCAACGACAGAAATCTAAAAAATAAAAAATCATGATTGAAATCTTAGAAAGAAATTCACTAAAGACAAAAAAAAAATGTGAAAAAGATAGCCTTTTTAATTATTTTTCTTTATTCAAAAAATATTTAATTTCCCTCGTAATTCTTATTTTCGATTTCTCCTGTCAATACGAATTAATAATTTATATAAAAAAAATTGACGTAAAACGAATAGATGCAAAAAGAATTGAATAATGACAAAAAATAATTGAACTCACTTTATTTAGCCAAAATACCTCTAATTTTTTTTGGAAAAAAATAATAAGTTTGGCGGCCAAATTAAGGATCGGTTAATACTACTCCCATGTTTGAGGTAATTACCATACAAAGTGGACCGCCTCATTGGACCCGTTCATTAGGTAGACCTTTGCACTCGCTTTGACTCTGACCGTTCTTTTCGGTGCTTTTCAAAAGGGTAATTATGAAAGGTGAATGAATATGCAAGGTATCAAAACCCACAAATCACGATAGCCTATGCCAGCGTGTGGGCCGCAAATGGGGACATGTGGAAGCGCGTGGGTCAGCCAAAGTCTCTTTCTTTTAAGGTCCTATTTTATAACGGCGATAGATGGATGAGATTCATAAGAAAATAAGATTAAGATTGAGATTGGTAATGAGAATGGATTGATAATGAGTATATTTGTTTGAAATGAAATTTGATGATGAGATTATTAATATTATATTTATTTGAGATGTGATTAGATGATGAGATTAGATTGATAGAAGAAATTGATAATAAGAAATGATTGATAAGGAGGAGAGGTTGTGATGAGATTATTAATACCACCTCCAAGATGGTATTAACAATACCCCCAAGTTGGGACATTAGCAATCCGGTGGGATTGATAGTTCGGACTATTTTTAAGAAACCAAATAAGGTATTGATAATACCTCCACTCTAACAATCCAATCCCAACCCTTTGGAGGGTTATCAAAAGGGGGCCTAAAAGAAACACATTGGTTGTCAAATAAAAAGGCTAATGCCGCCCTTAAATAATTGCACATATAGTCAAATTTACTTTGGTATTTATGTCAATAATGTTAGGGACATGACACAATACTTCACCAGAACATCAACCACACTCGTCTACGTGACATTGTATGATTGTAAATGAGAGGATCACGACTCCCTCTCGGACCCGTTCTTCCATGGTATACGTTATACGTTTTCATAACAGTTAAAGATTTTACATCATTGAAAAAAATTGTGGACCATTTTACGTATATAGGCGTATACATTAATATGGACCTATATGCCTAGGATTAGATACCTGGTACTAGCTATATGGGGTAATCTCATACATACAAACACGTGCACTATGTTGTTTAGGAGGATGCAGTAACATTAGACGAGAGGAAAACAGAGGATTATTAAAGCGCAATGTTAGAAACATAATTTTAAAATATAATTTTGGACACAATTGTATTTGTTGGATTCTTATGAACTTACATACATCGGATGGCTCCAAATATATAAGGCTCTATTCTGTTAAGATTTTTATGTTTAAAGCATTAATTTTTCGTTTTATGAAACAAGTGATTCTCTCAAAATATATCACCTTTAATTAAAAAATAAGTTCAAATAAGTACTTATTTCAATTAGTAAACATGTCGGAAGTTGTGTTTTCAGACTTTTTGATTATCAGATGAGTTCTCCCTTGAGCTAAACTTGCTCCACATTGTAAATCTCTCGACCGATGATAGGTAACCATACCGATGGGTACTGACGGCCCTCACGAAAAATCCAAGCAGTTTAATAATTTTTTTTGAAAAATAAACCAAATAGGCATTGCAAAAAATAAACCCAATCAAATATATATAGGTTTTCGATCCATTTTTTTGGCAGAACTAGGAATGGGCCCCGCGTAGCCATATGTAGCCAGCCGTACAGCATTTTTCACCGTACATCTTAGCGTTGAATTAGCAACTGTCAGGAGATCCCCTCCGCTCATCTTAGCATGGATTCCATTTTATTTTATTTCTTAAATATAGCGAAAATGACAGGAAAATAAAATTTCCTCATTGATGACGAATGTATATACGTAATATTCGGTCGTTGACCTCACGAATGATGTAGGACCGGGGGTAACAGAGACGACTTAGATATTGTAAGGGCATCCGCATTAGACTCTTTATATTTTGGATTAATTTACACCTTAAAAAGTTACTTTATTATTTTAACTACCCACTTTTAAAATAACTACTGCATCAGACTCTTTACTCTTACTCTCATCTCAATAAATAATCAAACTCATCTCAATTAAATATTCTCTATTGCCTCCGAGTAGGCCTGTCAACGGACCGGATCCAATCCGGATCCGATCCGAAAAATCCGATCCGGATCCGGATCCGGATCCGATAACATCCATCCGATAATCCGATAATCCGAATCCGGTAATTCAATACGGATCCGGATCGGATCCGGATCGGATCGGATTAAATCCGTTATCAATCCGAATCCGAACTTTATCTTTTAAAAAAATTTTAATTTTTTTTTAAAAAATAGTAAAATTTTTATTTTGAAAAAAAAAATGTTTAAGAAGTTGTATTTTTATTTTTATTTTTTATTTTAATTTTTTAAATTTTTTTTCGGAAAATAAATTTTTTTTGAAAAAAAATTGAAAAAAATAATTTTTTTTTGCTAAAATTTTTGAAGCAAAAAAAGTTTCCGGATCGGATCCCGGATTTTCGGATCGGATCATGATTTTTCGGATCCGGATCCGGATTCTCACTATCGGATTTGAGTCTTATCGGATCCGGATCGGATTGTGTCTTATCGGATCCGGATCCGGATCCGGATCTGCCGGATCCGGATTGGATCCGGTCCATTGACAGGCCTACCTCCGAGAGAGAAACAAAAGCAAGAAAAGATGCAAAAGTTAGAAGTGGTGGACTGGTGGAGTACAGAAAGAGGGATTGGGAAACAATATAAAAATGGGAAGCCAGTGAACAGTTTCTCGGCTGTCCAACCGAGCAACTGTAGCAATGTTAGAGTTTTTTTAAAAGTAGAGAGGAAAGAAGAGAGACTGATGCAAGCGTTTTTGGGTGTTTTTTTTTTCTTTTGGCTCTTTAGTTTAGTTTGAAGAGGGAAGTAAAGATAGAGGTGTGGATGCTCTAACAAAATTGATGTTCCGTAAATTGTAAGTAAAACAAAAACTATAAAAAGAGCAATTAAACGCTAGCTACCAGATAATACAAAAAACATAAGAGCATCCACAATGGAATAAGCAAAACAAAAAAATTTTAAAATTAGTAATATTGGATCAAAAAAGTTTTCACATTGGAATAACCAAACCTAGCAACCTCTTAACAACTCATCAAATTTTGGCTCTTCAATAATCAAAATTAGCAATATTTTGTCAATAACCAAATTTTATATCTCAATCCAGTACACCAACATTACACAAAAATCTTCTCTCTCTCTCTCTCTCTCTCTCTCTCTCTCTCAACAATGTTTTCAAAAAATAATTTTAAAAAACTGTAACTTTCAGATTTTTTTTTTGTTTTTTTCAGAAACTTTTTTTTTTACAAAAAAACAATTGAAAATTTTTAAATAAATAAAGCGTGTTTTTCAAAAATCTATTTTTGAAATTTCAAAACTCTTTTATAGAAAATTGTTTTTTACACAAAATTTGTTTTTAAAAAACTGTATTTATAGTTTTTAAAATTTCAAAACTATTTTTGTAAATATAATTCTTTCAAAATTGTATTTACAGTTTTTAAGTGAACACAATGTGTTTTTTGAAAAACTGTTTTTTGTTTCGAAAAACTATTTTTTAACTGTTTCTAACATAAATTATTATTTTTTCCTTCAAAAACCGTTTTTTTCAAAAATGTGTGTAAAATGAAGGGAAAAAGTTTGGAGAGCCCATTGGTTTTGATTATGGGCAACAAAAAATCAATGTGGGATTTGACATTGCTAACTTTAGCAATCTCTAAATGGATAATCAAAATCTGATATGTCATGTTTTGATTATTCACATTTGCTTATTCCACTGCTGATGCTCTAAGGGGGATTTTGAATACTACATTAAGCTAGCTAGGCTTTTTCTTTCGCTAATTTGATCGTGTATGTTGTCGATTTTTGCGTACATGTTATTTAAAATATTATATATAAATTGGTCAGATAGATAATTATAGCTACTTGATTTTATGATTTTTGTATAAATCACGAATTTATCAAATTTTGATCATTTTTCTATCTTCTTTAAAGGTAAAAACATATGAATAACATGGTTGCGATTATCAAACCTGCCAAATTATATACATATATATATATATATATATATATTTTTTTTTTGATCAATACCTGCCTAATTATTTGAAATGATATAAAGATAAGGATCAGCTGCACGAATAACTCATACCATTGAGGTGGGATCTTGGGGGAGCCTCGGATAACATTTGTGTTGTCCCTCCAAAACAACGTCGTTTTGGTTCAAGCACATCCATTCAATAGCACCCCGTTTGGCCTCCCTTTTGGCCTTTCACCCACCAAAACAAACAATGTTGTTTTGGCGATAAAGGAAAAAAAAAAAAAAACCCTAATATTCCCCCTAATCCTTCTAAATGCTTACATCTTCTCCCGCCAAACGCCTACTCCCTCCTCACCCTTGCTGCTTCCATCAATCATCATCGACCCCAATAGCTTTTGATCTATTGACCACCGTCGGAATTTTGTGGTGGTCGCCGGAGTCTAAAAAGGTATCAAACCAACCCTTTAAATTTTTGTAACTCGTATTTTTTTTTTTTATCTGAACAAAGCAACAGATTTGACCAATTTGTTTAATAGTTCAATTTTCAGAAATCGAGAGTCTTAAGATAGTGTATATAGTTCAATATTCCGGAATCAGCTTTCAATTCGTTTAAGTGTCTATTATAGAGACTTTAAGATAGTTTAAGTTCGTCTTATCCCATTGTATTTTCTTAGGTCCCGTTTGATAACAGTAATAAATGAATGAGATTCGTAAGGAGATGAGATTAAGATTGGGATCGTAATGAGAAGGGATTGATAATGAGCATGAATTGATAATGAGTATGTTTGTTTGCGATGGAATTAATGATGTGATTGGATTGATAGAAGAAATTGGTAATGAGAAGGGATTGGTAATGAGAAGGGATTAGATTCGGACTATGAATACCAAGTCCTACGGGGTATATTGCTAATACCCCCTAAAGTCCGGCTTCCTCATCCCAACGGACTACGAATCCGAACCAATTTTGAAAACCAAACGTAGTATTGTTAATACCTTCGGCTTAGTAATCCAAACCCATCTCCTAAGAGCTTTATCAAACGGGGCCTTAGTTTAATGGAGTAACACAAAAGCATTATATCAATGTTTTTCAAATGACTTTCCTATTCCACATTTCAAAATAAGTACTTAACAAATAAAAACTTATTTTTAAACTTAAAAATAGTGGTTTTACGAAAAAAAATTTCAATTTTTTTTTTGTGCAGAGTTTGATAGATCTCATCGAGATCTATAAAACTAGATCCATATTACATATTTTTTGATTTCAGTAAGTCTATTATTTTTAAATTTGAAAATTGCAAATAAGTATTTATTTTTTAAGGAGGTACACCGAAACGGGACTAATGTTGTTCCTTTGTGGCTAATGGATTGAATACTTCTACTAAACGAAGTTATATTTGTGGTCGTCTCACTTTCTGGATAGCACTCGAAACTATTTTGGGGATGATTCAGTTATTAAATTAGACTTGTGACGGATTTTGTCAGTGGAGTGATGAACTTGTTAAGACTTTTGTTCATAGCAAATTTGGGATAGCAGATTTTTGTCCATGATTTTTGCTTGGGGTGTTGAAAAAGAGTGAATAAATTCTTTATATTTTTGCCAAATTGAAACAGATGTCGAATTTTTGCTCTTGAATGTGTGTGGTATAAGTTAATCGCTGATGTAATGATTTCTTTTACCGATTGGCAAATAAAAAAAAATATCATCACTAATGCAGATTTTTGCTCTTGAAAAAGATGCGACATTGTTTTTGTGGGTGAAAAAAGATGCCGACGTTATTTTGGTGGGTAAAAAGGAGCCGAAACGGGGTGCTATTGAATGAATGTGCTCGAACCAAAACGTTGTCATTTTGAAGGGACAACACATATGTTGTCCGTCTCCCCGAGTTTAGACCTAGGACTGATAGGAGTGGGCTAATATTGGAAAAAAGGCTTCTTACGAATTTCGTTTGGAAATTGTTTTATATTAAACTTGCGATTACTTTTTAGATAAGCTATTTGTAAAACAAAAACTCGATCATTTAATTTTGAGATTATATGCATAATATTGCGTAAACATTTCCTCGCATATCATATTCATTAGAGAAAACAATTTAGCATAGACTTTTTTACAAAAAAAAAATAAAAATTCAATAAACAAGTTTCGAAAATCGTTAACCAGGGCGGTTCCGGGGACACTTAAAAAAACCCTCCAAATCTTAATCTCATAGTTTCCTATCAAATTTTGATGATCTGAGCCGCTTAATGTGTTTAGAACGTGATTTTAAGGGTGCCCGCGAGAAACTGGCAAAAAAACTAACCGGGAAGGGCTTGATTTGAGCAGTTTTTTATTGAACTGTTCAATAAAGTTTAATAAAAAACTGTTCGGATGAAGCCCTTTCCGGTTATTTTTTTTGCTGATTTCACACAGGCACCCTTAAAATCATGTTCTGATTACATTGAGCGGCTCAGATTATAAAAATTCGATCGGAAACTTGGAGGGTTTTTTTAAGTGTCTTTGAAACCGCCCCAATCGTTAACATATCAAAGTAACTTTTGTAGTTTAAAATGTTTTTGGAAATTTGGAATGGTGAGAATAGAAACTAGAAAATAAAAGACTCGCAAACAAACCAATTGTTTTAGATAGTTTGAACAATTGTATCATATTAATCAAAGAAATTCAAGAAAATAAAATCTTGACGATAAAAGAGATAATTTTATTTTATTTATCTGAAAGGGTTTTCCTTATGGTTAATGCTTGGTATTTCAGTTTGCTTCCCATTTATAAGCTCTCAGGTTTGAAATCTCTCACATGTTATCAATTTCTATAGGACCAATCTATACAGAACTTTGTTTCGGCTTCACTAGTGAACTGGTGGATTTGTTCTTGAAAATTATAGTTGAGATGTGCGTAAATTGGTCAAACTCCAAACATATGATTTAAAAAATGTTATGGAGGGTGATTATTTTGGCTTAATAATCTGTGTGGATTATTATTTTCTCTATATTTATTTTTTTTCGTATTCATTAGTTTTTTTATTTTTCTTTACAAATTACTAGTTTACCCTAATGAAAGAAATATAAAATGTAAAAAGATATGAATAAAATTGAACATTTTTTTGAACAAAATATCAAAATAATTCAAAACCGATAGATTTTTGAATTGTTTTTGTATTCAGTTATTTTTAGTTTTGATCATGATTTTTATTTTAAATTTCCTTATTGAGACGAATCAGTAATTTTTAAAAAATTGATACAAAATTAACAAACGCAAAAAGATACATATAGTAAATAGTGACGAAAAAAAAATACTCTGTATTAAAAATATAAAAGAACGAAAATTAATTCGGATCCGGGTCATAGGAACTTGGAAAGAGGTTTAAAGCCATGACCATGACTCGGTAGGGTTTTCTTTCCTCTTTTTTCTCTCACAGCCATGGCAGAAGAAGCCGCGCCAACCGAAACCCTCACAACGACAGACCTCCAAACCCCTCCCACCCAAGACATGGACCTCGAACCTCCAACCACAGCCGCCGTAGCCGAGCAAACCCCCGCCAGCGGCGGCGAGGAGAACCCGAAGCGCGAGAGAGATGACGGCGGCGAGGAGGAGACCGGCGGCGGAAAGAAACCGAAGGTCGATGATGATAAGTCGGCGGAAGAAGAGCGGATGGAGGAAATGGGAGAGGAGAAGGAGAAGGAGAAGCAGGAGGAGGAGGAGGGTAGGGTTGTTGGGCTTGGGCCGAAGAGTTTCGGGTCGGGTGTGGACATGTTTGATTACTTTTTCAAGCTGCTTCATTACTGGCCCCCCAATCTCAATGTCAACAAGGTGATATATGGAAATGGTTTTTTGTACTAAATCTTATATAGTATGTGTCCCCTTGATCATGTTTTTTTTTTTTTGCGTTTGATTATGATCATTACGCGGAGTAAAAAATTAGAACAATTGAATGCAAAATATGGTAAACATTGAATGCAAAATGTGGTAAGCCTTATCAAAGGTGATATACTGTGAGAGGATGACATGTCTCGTAAAGCAAAGCAGGATATAAGTACTTAAAAAATAAGAATCTTAGCGGAACAGGGATTAGGCCCTCCGCCCTTGATTATGATTGCTTATGTTTGGTCGTGAAGGTAATTAGATTATCTCTGGGTTGATTATAATGGGAAAACCAAGATTTAAGAATGAATGGAGGAGAGCTTTATTAATGGGAGTATGCAAAATTTGAAAGTCACAAAGTAGAGTGGAAAAGTTTGGGTAAAGAAAGGAGTCTCCCTCGGTTGGTGAAGAAATTGTGTAAAATTTCATTTGGGTGCAAGACTGGGTTAATGCGTTGGGAGAGATTTGAACTGAATTTTTACTCCAATTTAAGTTTGAGTCAAGGTTTACGTAAGGGATGGAGATGAGCTAATGTACTTGATACGCAGAATATTGGAATGTGATTATATTAATAATTTGCGAGCAATTTCAGTGGTGGCTCATGCGCTTTTAGACTTACTTGAATTTGATTTTGCACAAATGAGTCAACAGAGATTAGAAAGGAAGCTTTACTCCAATTTATGTTTGAGTCAAGTTTTAAGTAAGGGTTAGAGCCTTGAGATGCCCTCCTATACTTTGTAACAGAATATTGAGACGTGATTCAAACTTAAATCCTTGCAAGCAATTTCAGTGCTGGCTCATACTCTTTATCAACCAGGGTCCCGCCATTGTCAGTAATCTGATATTGATTCTTCGGATTGTGTTTACAATTTGTTTGATTTGGAATATCTTCCTATGAACTCATTCTGCCAATTTACACGTGTTTAATCTGATTTATTCGTTATACGCTTGCATTTGTAAATAGGAAGTATGTGCCAATTTGGCTTGGAGACTGCATATATGTTTGGGAAAAAAAAAAACAATGGTTGTACAGACTAGTGCTGCATATAATGCACATCTTGGTGCATCATTATGGGGATATAAATTACAATTGCTAGATGTTGATATTTTCGTCAATTTGATTGTCATTGACATCTTATACGAAATGAAATTGAGAATCTTTCGCGTTTTATCCTGCAATTTTCTGATAGAAATTGTGTAGCCTTGACAGCTTATTGGATTCTTGTCCAAGTTTGTGGTTGTTGGACTTTTATTACATACCATTTAGGTTGGGGGATCACAAGATTGGAGTGATATAATTGAACACTATCATGTTTTCTAAAATAGAATTGGAGTTTACGCGTTTGGATTTTGTAAATAGTCGCCTTATGGGAAACTAACTTCTGTGATCTTCTCTTTGATCGCTTTATCAGAGTTCTTGATTTTTAGTATGATAATCTTACTCTGTCCTTTCCTTTGGAAGCTTTAGAATTTGAGATAGTCTTTGGTAACCAGGAAATTGACGATGCAAATCATTGCAGTAAGCTCTACTTCTGTAAGTTGTATTGCTTGCAAGATTATGTATTTATGTGGATGTTTGCGGATCAGAGTGGATGTTTGCGGATCAGAGGAATCTATCCTTGGTTGGTGGCTTTTGTGACTTTTGCAATCTTGTATTAGATTTTTTCTCTAATTTATTGGATTCTCATATTTAAATACATAGCGAAGCTTAATTGCACGGTTAGTTCTATTTTTTTTTGGGCACAATTTGGCAGTTCAGGATGCTCAACTTTCTACTTGTGTTTTACTTGAACTTTGTTTTCCACATTTGGTGCTTGCAGTATGAGCACACAGTGTTGCTAGAATTGCTCAAAAAGGGTCATCTGGAGCCGGACAAAAAGATTGGCGAAGGGATCCTTGCTTTCCAAGTCCGTTACCATCCACAGTGGAAAAGCCGCTGCTTCTTCCTCGTAAGGAATGATGAAACTGTTGATGATTTCAGCTTCAGGAAGTGCGTGGATCACATTCTTCCCTTGCCAGAAAACATGCAAATTAAATCTGATGTCAACAAGGCATTGGGAGGTGGCGGTAGAGGCCACGGAGGAAGGGGTGGTGGAGGAAGAGGAGGTGGGCATGGCCGTGGCCGAGGAGGCCGTGGAAGGGGGGGCAGGTCAAGAAACTGAGGTGTTGTCCCTGTTCTAGCTGCGATGGACTTGGATTTTTGAGTTTTATCTGATGTCTGGAAGAATGAACAATACCTTGTGTAATTGTTCTACTTTATCTATCCAAACTTCTTCTTTATCCAATTTTGACTATTAATGGCTTGTGTTTTTGAAGTTATTGGAAGGAATGAATGTGGCTTTGTCATTGCTTACAACAGGTTTCTGGTTCTGGGAGGACTCAAAAAAATTATTAAGTGCTCTTGGAGCATTGGCATGTGGTGCTTAAGGGACCTTCTCTATCACACATCGACATGGTGGCATTACAAATTATATTAATGTGTGGTGAGGAAGGGCTCTGGAACGTCCCGTGGCGGTGCTCTAACAACACTTAACAATCGCTTGGGGAGACTCTTGTATTGCGTTTCAGGATAGACGACTCAAAATTGGGTCCTATCTTGGATTGTTTTCTGGGATTCGGAAAACCAAACTGATGAAATAAAAAATACTGCAGTTAGTCTGCCAAATACAGAATTTTTGGAGTATTTTGAATATATAACGATATCAAACATGCTTCCCTCCCTCCCTCCCTCCAGGTAATGACGGAAATAATCAACGTTGAAGAGCTATAAATAAGAGCAAAAAACAGACGGGATTGTGATACCCGTGGTAAACAATTTCTTGGGGGAAATAAGGGACTACTCCTACTTGAAGAGCTAAATAAGAGCAAGAATTATGAACAGGAGAATGACTTCCTAACCCAAACCTATTGAGCTCAGTTCTCCTTTTCTTAAGTTGGTTGCGATTTATGACTCAACTTCATGTCAATAATCATATACTACTAGTAATCTTTTTTTGACAACTCAGGTGTCCGGATCAGTTTACACGTACCTCGACTTATTTTGGGGACCAATCTTGCCGTTCACTTGGGGGGTCCCAACTATAGTGAAAAGCAAAATTTTGTATGAACTGATCCCGAAAGAGTTGATAGTACATGACAGATTTTAAAGAGAGCAAACCCCTAACTCTTAGGCCGTAACCTCTTGACTTGACCAACTTCTTGGGTGGGATGGGTAATCTGTACGCACCTATAGATCTACTTTAAACTTGTAACTAGTATTGTAACCTCCTCTCTATTTATTATCGAGATAAGAACTACTCTCTCCGTCCCTTTTTAAATGTCTTGCTTCGTAATTTCAATTTATTAAAAAGACATTATTATTATACCTTTCACATCAACTTTTACCTTCACTTTCTCTCTTTATCCTCTATGAAAACATCATAATTACATTTTTACTCACTAACTTTTTAAAATGGAATCTACTTTTACGGGCAAAATAGAAAATTCACCAACTTTTACCGACTAATTTTACAAAATGGACGTTTATTAATGGACAACCCAAAATAGAATACTGGACTCTAAAAAAGGGGACGGAGAGAGTAGTAATGAAATATTATCACCACTCATTTGCATAATTGGGCCGGGGAGAAATAAATTTTGGCGACGTTAACACTAAGCTATTTAGTGACAATCAATCTGCAGCATGTTTTCATTGTAACCCCTTTCAAGATTAACTAAGCTCTAAATACTGAAGGAATGAATGAATGAACAAATGAATGCAATGTTATAATTTACTCCATTTCCTCCACCTACGAAAATGATTGGTACAAATGTTGGACTTGGACATATAGAATGCAACTAACAAAGGTAATACGAGATAATTTCCGGTAGGCAATAACTTAAGGATCATTTGTTGTTAAAAAAATATCAAGTTGTTTTCACTAACCAATAAGTTATACGATGAGATGCAAAACTTGTTATTTAGTGTAAATAACATGCTAAAATATCATAACTTGTTGCCTAGAATTGTTAGTGGAAACATGGCCACAATTATGCATCTTAACGCCTCCGCGCGTCTCATATTGATTGTCCAGTAATTTATTTTAGTGAACCCAAAATACATGTCCTTTTTGAAAAGTAATACTGTATATGATGAAGAGAATAACAGGTAACATTGGAAAACAAATCAAACGTTTTAAGAAGACATGTATTAGTTCAGTTGCATGTCTTCAGCAAAAGTTAAATTTCTCGTACATGGCAGCAAGGTATATGGAACAGATCATGATAGAGTATTTCGTTGTCCTCTTCCGTCAGTGCATCCAAGTTTTTTTTTCTAATTGACATCCTTCTCTCTTTTTTTTGGTAAAACAGAGTATCACTTGACCAACCCCTTGGGGTTGACATCGTGTTTGTGCCTAGCTACCATGTCAATGGAGACCAATCGTGTTCTTGGCGGTGTATCTCTTGGGACTTTCTAAAATCTCATCATCATGATATGCAACGTTTAGTATAAAAGCTCGGGAAAAATTTAAAATACCTCCCAAACTTTACGTTCAATTTCAATTCCCAAACTTTTAAAAAAATCAATTTTACACTCAACGTTATTTTCCGTTAATTAAAACGTCCTCTTCTGTCCGAATGACTAACGGATTCCGTTAAAGGCTCCGTTAAATAGTGTCCCGATCGAATTTCGATGATCCAAGCCGCTCAATGTGTTCAGAATGTGATTTTAAGAGTGCTCATTAGAAATCAACAAAAAAATGATCGGGAAGGGCTTCATCCGAACAATTTTTTATTGAAAAGTTCAATAAAAAATTGCTCAAATCAAGTCCTTCCCGGTCATTTTTTTGGTTGATTTCTCGTGGGTACTCTTAAAATCACATTTTGAACACATTGAGCGGATCGAATCATCAAAATTCGATCGGGAAAGGGGAGGTGCGGACCAAATCAAAATCCGGGCGCCCTAACTTGAATAAAATCTAGATCGGTCCGCACCTCCGGTCCCCTTTTCCGATCGAATTTCGATGATCCGAACCGTTCAATTTGTTCAGAACATGATTTAAGGGTACCTATGAGAAATCAACAAAAAAATACCAGGAATAGCTTGATTTGAGCAGTTTTTTATTGAACTATTCATAAAAAACTGTTCGGATGAAGCATTTCCCGGTCATTTTTTTTTGTTGATTTCTCCCGGGCACCGTTAAAATCACGTTCTGAACACATTGAGCAGCTTGGATCATTGAAATTAGATCGGGAGGCTATTTAATGGAGCCTTTAACAGAATCCGTTAGTCATTCGGACGGAAGTGAGCGTTTTGATTAACATAAGATAACGTTGAGAGTAAAATTGATTTTTTTAAAAGTTTGGGAGTCTAATTAAAATTGAGCGTAAAGTTTGGGGGGTATTTTGAATATTTTCCATAAAGCTCACTCATCAAATTAGTTGAACAAGGATTACGTTACCAATAAAACTATGGGTACACCATTAAGTGACACCGCCCATTTAGGGATTTTACAAATGATCGGAGCAGTTCCATTTTCCAAAACATGTTTTCAAGCATCCCTGTAAAAAATAAGCTTCGTCAGGTATCTGTAAATACTTGATTAATTTTACGCCCGATTTACTGACATAAAAGGTGGAGTAGAATCGATCGAGCTTAACAAAATTTGACGGAGCTGATTTTTCATTTACAAAAATGCTTAAAAAAATATTTTAAAAAAATTAAACGGATCCGATCATTGGTATAGAACATCTAAGCGGGTTTCATAGAAAACGATGTACACCAGATGGTGTAGCCATAGCAGGGCTAGCTCGTTGGTTACCGTGTGTATCGATGATACTTGGAAAATACAAGAACTACATCCACTAGTAGAAAAGTTTACAATCATGATTAGACTAGCTAGCTCTATCTATATATAGGAGGATGTGAGTTAGCTAATTAACCAGCATAATTAATGATCGCAAATTTGTGTAACGATCGATGAAGCACTCTTCGGCAGTATAAACAGAAAGCTACAATGTACAAGTGGCACACATGCAAAATTTGTAGTAGTAGACAAAAATAGAAAAGTACCTAGGTAGTACTATTTGATATTCAATCATTTTCTAGAAAAGCATGCAGTACAGTACTAGTACAATGATTCAAATGATCTCTTTCTTCTCTTATACTCCCTCCGTCCCAAAATATTTGTCCGGTCCGCAAAATAGGAGCTATAAAATAATATATTTCTTTCAAGAAAAAATTTAAATTTTTTTCATAAGTTAAAACAATTCGTTAAGATTTAGTAAATTGTTGAATTTTTTTTCAACTTTTCTTAAAAAAATTGTATTATTTTTACGTTTTCGTTTTGCGGACCGGACAAATATTATGGGACGAAGGGAGTAATTAAGTATCAAATTATATTAATTAAGCTAACCACCAATAATGACTCAAATTGTTATTCGCTAGCTAGCTAGCCATACCATATACTAGTTTTTCGCGTTTTTTGTTGCTGTAAATTTAATAGTACTACTATTAGGAGTTTTCTGATTGCATTAATTAATATCCTGTCTAATGGCACTGAAAAAGGAGAATGAAAAAAATTGACAGCTAGCAAAACAATATTCAATCTAACAGTTGGTTTAGATCGATATATATGGACTTGATCATAAATTTTACTGCACTCTCTTCAAAAAAAATAAAATAAAAATTTAACTGCGCTAATATCTAAGGAACAAAAATTCCCAATGATCTTTAAGCTCTCCAACGGCAACGATGACGGCGTTGGCAGCGGATTCGGTGGTGATCCTTTAGCCTGCGACGAGAATGAGCTTTAATTAGGTACAGATCTAGTTATTCCGATCCACTTTCCTAATTCACAGATGTGTCTGATGGGTGCAACCTCATTGCTGATTCTTGAGTTGATTCACATCAAAACAACCTAAAACTAATATTAGAGTAATGCAATGTATGCAGATATCCATACACAAAACCAGATCAAATGCCTACAAAGTTATTCGATGCATGTGGACCGCAAAATACAATAAATCAGTAAAACGACTTTCATGAATTGCAAGACAATAGGAGTTAAGTACTTCAGAAGTAGATTCACCTGATCCTCTCTGTGTTTAAAAACAAACAAACACAGTATTCAATGAAAATTGATGGGTGCATGAGTTGGCCGTTTTCATCCACGAGACGGCGCACGATCTACTACCCTACTAATTACTACTAATTATTACCCCTAATTACATGCTCGATCATATACACATACATATATAGCTATCTCTCTCTCCCATATAAATTGCCCAATCGTCTTCTCTTCTCTCCCCCATGCATATCCTGAAACTCTCTCTCTCTGTTTGTGATTGGCTACGCATCCATTAGTACTGGAAATCAGAAAACCAAACACTGATCTCTCTCTCTCTCTCTCTCTCTCTCTCTCTCTCTCTCTCTCCTAAGGAATGTTAGAGAATATAGGGATATGAAGTTATGTCAAACAAGGAAGAAGAAGGAGCTTTCACCTTTCCTACCACCCAAATCCCTCCACTCGACTATGGGTAATATATATACTGTGCAATTTGTGTTTAGTTTATGTATGATTGATTCCACAGTCTTCCACCATTTTCTTTTAGTATATTGCCTCTTGTAAAAAAAATAAATAAACCATTGTCTTTTATTTACGTTTAGTCTATTTGGAGAAACACTAAACACGGTGGAAATTGGACGACCAACTCATACTTATTGTTAGTTATTTTCTTCGATTTTTAGGATTTGTATAATGTTTTTCACAAAAAGAAAAAAAGATTCATCTCGTTGAAAGGAATTGAAAAAAATGGGACAGAGTGCTATTTTAAATTCAAGATGCATAATAAACCAAAAAAGTAAACGCAAAATTCGCAAAAGTTCAGAAAAGATTAAAAAGAAGTAAAATAAGAAGAAAAAAATAAGCCAAAAGGGGCCTAGGACATTTTATTTATTTATTTTACTTTATTGTTTTCACCTTTCCAAGCCAACTCAGATCCACAAGGTAATATGCACAAGGTTAGTGCTTACATATATATAATCCCATGTCTTTTTCGCCATTCTCGTTTTAATTTGTACAGTACATATTATTGGAGAACCTTACCAGAAAAACTATTTTGAATATTTACTTAATTACTTTCTTGTTTGATTTTTTGGATTGGAAATGTCACTTTGTTGTTATTAATAATTTTAGAAGTTGGTTTTCTTCATTCGAGTGGCATTATGATGTTCCAACACAAGAGACTGCGTTTGATGCTTTGCCTTTGATGGGGAACTTCCCAATTGACCCTCTCTATTCTTCATTGGATATTGTGCCAAGTCCTACTGCAATTCAAGGTGAGCACTACTGTATAATTAAAACGCTGCATAAATATATAGAAATTTCACTGATCTGTTGTACTACTATATTAATCTAGTTGTATCTTATATAGTATTTTCTTTTCTGTTTAATTAACCGGTTGCAATCGGGCACATTGATTTAATTTCACAGCGGTTGCAGAAGACGTTTTGTTGTATGGTTATGGAAATGGGTTTGGGGTGTGGAATGATCATCATGAAATGAGTAGTAGTGCAGCTGGGCTGGAGGCTGAGAACCAACAACCGTTACTACTGTTGTGTGATCATGATCATAACGATGATATTGTTGTGGAAGATGATCAGAAGAAGAATGTTAGTAGTAATAGTAATAGTAATAATAATAATAAAAGTAGTAGTAGCAACGTGGGGTGTTCAAAGGCATTGTCAAGAAAGACAATATCGGAGTATTTCTACATGCCAATAACACAAGCAGCTAAGGAACTCAACGTTGGGCTTACCCTCTTGAAGAAACGTTGTAGGGAATTGGGCATTCGGAGGTGGCCTCATAGGAAGCTCATGAGCCTCCAAACCCTAATCAACAATGTCCAGGTACCCCCCCCATCTCTCTCTCTCTCTCTCTCTCTCTCGGTGTTTGTGGTTAGTGGAGTATTTCAATAAGAAGTCGTAATACATCACTTTGTGCTTGCAAACAGGGGCGGACGTATAATTTATACCTAGCTAGAGGGGGCTCGAATCACATGTATTTTTACACTAATGTCAAAAAAATATAGTCTATAATATAAATATTGCTACTTACTAAATTTGAGAAGAAGACGAGAATCTGTACATTAACGTTACTGCATCTAGTTTTATAACAACGAACGAAAAATTGTCAATAACTTGAAATTTTAGGGGCTTTTTCACACATTTATAGAAACCTTATCAACTTTTTTTTTACTCGAGAGACTTGCAGGAGCCGATCTTATAGAATTTTTTCAAATTCACCTAAAAATATAGTATAATTAGTGGGGCAATTAGAAGGTGTGCAGGACCCAGATTCCTGCTTGCACCCCTTAGTCCGCCCCTACTTGCAAAAATGCACCTCTAACCAAAAATATCAAAAATTGTGATGAATAGAAAAATAACTTGCTATATGGAGGTATAATTTTTTGCCCCACAAACCAAGAAAAATAACTTGCTATATGGAGGTATAATTTTTTGCCCCACAAACCAAAACCTGGCTCCGCACTTGCACCTACAAAGCGCAACGGTTTTTCCCGCATGTGTTCGATCTTGTTAGCATTGTTTGCATGTATAATCTACAGGAAATGGGTAAGAAGGACGGAGAAGAGGGAGAGGAAAGTTTAAGGGTGGCAATAGAGATACTAGAGAAAGAGAAGAAGTTGATGGAGGAGGCACCCGACGCGCAACTTGAGGACAAGACAAAGAGGCTGAGGCAAGCTTGTTTCAAGGCTAACTACAAGAAAAGGAAGCTCATGGCCGGATCGAATACGAATGTAATGGCGTCCAGTACTACTTATAATTATTCTTCTAGCACTGCTAGCAGCAATAATCCCCTAAGTATGGATGCTGCTGCTGCTGTTGCAGCTGATTTTGGAACTAGGCATGGTGAGGAGGAGGAAGAAGAAGAGATGAAGACCCTTTACATTGACTATTATTCTTCTTCTGATGTAATTTTCGGAGGTTTAGGGTTGTAGAAAGTTAGAAATCAGTGCCCTAGCTAGATAGCTTTGAGATATAATGGGTTTTACATTTGGAGCTAGCCTTTTACTTTTTTTGCTCGGCTACATTTGGAGCCTTTTATGAGGACCTCTAAGACTAGTTGGGCATAACTAAATGTCTAGCTAAGCATAAATATATTTACCATGAATTGCTTCAAAGGTATAAATGATAGTAGTATTTTGTTTCCACACGAGTGTAGAGCCAACACTTCCACACTCATGTGAGGTTCATGGCGGCTCCGTGATTTCGGTTCATCGGCGACAAAATCGTGCAGAATTTTTTTGCAATGCAAACTCTATATATCTTCGATATAGATTTTTATTTGATTCAAAATAAATTGAGGCTGATTAGTTTTTGTTTTTTTTTGTCATATACTATCTATTTAATCACAAATTTAAGTTGATTTTCACTTACATTGGTTATACACGAATGATCTAGTGCAACAATAATAAAGAAAAATATAGTAAGAAATACAAAACTTTAATTTAGTGCAACTTTTTAATCCAATGGGTTTACTTTGAATCCCCTCAAACACTTGTAGAGCCGCTCATGCTTACGTTATATGATCGAATCAAAGATTTAGATGTATATGTGTAAAAATAAGGGAAAATAGAGATATTTGTTACTCACTTGAAAAAAGAATAGTACTCTACCTGTTCCCTTTTTTTTTTGTATTGCTTTGAGTTATAGGTTCTCAAATAGTCAAATTTATTTGGGATAGGTTTATTTTGTATTCTTGGGTGTAATATTTTGTATCAAAATTTAGTTAAACTTTTATATTTTAACCTTGTACAGATAACAATACTAAAAAAAACTTATATTAAAAAAAAATACTAAATTTTTTAAAGCATTTTTTTTGAACTGAGAGGGCGAAGGCACGTTTTTAGCCAGAACCTCCCTGTCCACCTCTGAGTTTAAGTGTGGAGCCGCTCCGGTGTGTAGTGCTCAACCTTGCCTCAGGGCATTGAATATCTTCTCCACCAAAACTCATTCCTCGTATGAACACATTCGACTGACTGTCACAACCTCCATATCCACAAACAATTTACCAAAGTGCGTCAATGAGAGCAATTTCCCTCATTATTCCCTTCAACCCCTCACCTTTCTCCAACATCAATTCTTTCCACATCTCTCCGCGCTTCGCCTCATCTTCTCCCTCCCTCTTCCACACTGAAAACCCATTGACTTCACTTCTAAAATCATGCTCGAAAAGCACCCATTTGGTCCAAATCCACGCCCACCTCCTCCGGACATCTCTCCTCCGAGACCCCACCCTCTCTCTCCAATTCCTCTCCCGTGTTTCTCTCCAAAACCTTTCCTACTCCCGCTTATTTTTCTCCCAAATTCCCAAACCCAATATCTCTCATTACAATGCCATGATCAGAGCTTATTCACTTAGCGAAACTTTCTCAGAGGAAGGCTTCAATCTGTACCGCGAAATGAGGCGTAAAGGTATAACCCCTGACCCATTATCTTTTTCCTTCGTTACAAAGTGTTGTGTTAAAGGATCCTCGGTTTTGGAGGGTTTGCAAGTTCACGCTAGGGTTTTGAGAGATGGGCACCGATCGGATAGCCGTTTGTTGACTACGGTTATGGACTTTTATTCGAGTGTCAAGAGGTTTGATGATGCTTGTAAGGTGTTTGATGAAATGTCTCACAGAGATACTGTTGCGTGGAACGTTTTGATTTCTTGTTACATTCGTAATGGTCGAACCGGCGATGCTCTGGTTGTGTTTGATATGATGGAGAGCGGGCATTCGTGCTGTCAACCTGATGATGTTACTTGCTTGCTTGTACTTCAAGCTTGTACCAACTTGGGTGCATTGGAATTTGGCGAGCGCATTCGTCGTTATATTCAAGAACATGGGTATGGACATCTTAGAAACTTGTGCAATGCACTTATAGCCATGTATTCGCGGTGTGGATGTGTGGGTAAGGCGTATCAGCTGTTTAAAGGCATGCCTAATAGAGACGTGGTTTCTTGGACCGCAATGATATCGGGTTTAGGGAGTCATGGACATGGGAGAGAAGCTATTGATGCTTTTAGGGAGATGCTGAGGATGGGTGTTGCCCCTGATGAACAGACTTTTACTGGGGTTCTTTCAGCTTGCAGCCATTCTGGGCTAGTGGATGAAGGATGGATGTTTTTCGATCATATGAGTAAAGAGTTTGGTATAATGCCTAATATTCACCATTATGGATGCATGGTTGACCTCTTGGGTCGTGTTGGTTTGCTTGATCAGGCATATCAGCTTATACTTTCGATGAGTTTTAGTCCAGATCCTACAATGTGGAGGACTTTGCTAGGAGCTTGTAGGATTCATGGTCATGTTGCACTTGGAGAACGTGTTATTGAGCATTTGATTGAGCTCAAAGCTCAAGAAGCAGGGGATTATGTTCTATTGTTGAATATTTACTCTTCGGTTGGCAATTGGGAGAAGGTTATAGAGGTAAGGAAATGGATGAAGGAGAAAGGAATCCAAACCACACCGGGCTGTAGTACAATGGAAGTGAAAGGAGAAGTACATGAGTTTGTGGTCGGTGATTTGTCACATCCAAGAAAGAAAGAGATTTACTAGATGCTGGATGAGATTGGAAAGCAACTGAAAATTGCCGGTTATGTTGCTGAGGTAACTTCAGAGTTGCATAATTCCGGTGCAGAAGAAAACGCAAATACTCTCTTATCACAGTGAGAAGTTGGCCATGGCTTTTGGCATTCTTGCGACTCCTCCTGGTACGACCATAAGAGTGGCTAAGAATCTCAGAACCTGTGTTGATTGCCACAATTTTGCAAAAGACGAGAATCTGTACATATACGTTACTGCATCTAGTTTTATAACAATGAACGAAAAATTGTCAATAACTTGAAATTTTAGGGGTTTTTTCACACATTTATAGAAACTTTATCAACTTTTTTTTTACTCGAGAGACTTGCAGGGGCCGATCTTATAGAATTTTTTCAAATTCACCTAAAAATATAGTATAATTAGTGGGACAATTGGAAGGTGTGCAGGGACCCAGATCCCTGCTTGCACCCCTTAGACCGCCCCTACTTGCAAAAACGCACGTTTAACCAAAAATATCAAAAAATGTGACAAATAGAAAAATAACTTGCTATATGGAGGTATAATTTTTTGCCCCCCAAACCAAAACCTGGCGCCGCACTTGCACCTACAAAGCGCAACGGTTTTTCCCGCATGTGTTCGATCTTGTTAGCATTGTTTGCATGTATAATCTACAGGAAATGGGTAAGAAGGACGGAGAAGAGGGAGAGGGAAGTTTAAGGGTGGCAATAGAGATACTAGAGAAAGAGAAGAAGTTGATGGAGGAGGCACCCGATGCGCAACTTGAGGACAAGACAAAGAGGCTGAGGCAAGCTTGTTTCAAGGCTAACTACAAGAAAAGGAAGCTCATGGCCGGATCGAATACGAATGTAATGGCGTCCAGTACTACTTATAATTATTCTTCTAGCACTGCTAGCAGCAATAATCCCCTAAGTATGGATGCTGCTGCTGCTGTTGCAGCTGATTTTGGAACTAGGCATGGTGAGGAGGAGGAAGAAGAAGAGATGAAGACCCTTTACATTGACTATTATTCTTCTTCTGATGTAATTTTCTGAGGTTTAGGGTTGTAGAAAGTTAGAAATCAGTGCCCTAGCTAGATTGCGTTGAGATATAATGGGTTTTACATTTGGAGCTAGCCTTTTACTTTTTTTGCTCGGCTACATTTGGAGCCTTTTATGAGGACCTCTAAGACTAGTTGGGTATAACTAAATGTCTAGCTAAGTATAAATATATTTGCCATGAATTGCTTCAAAGGTATAAATGATAGTAGTATTTTGTTTCCACACGAGTGTAGAGCCAACACTTCCACACTCATGTGAGGTTCATGGTGGCTTCGTGATTTCGGTTCATCGGTGACAAAATCGTGCAGATTTTTTTTGCAATGCACTTTCTATCTTCGATATAGATTTTTATTTGATTCAAAATAAATTGAGGCTGATTAGTTTTTGGTTTTTTTTTTTGTCAAACACTGTCTATTTAATCACAAATTTTAGTTGATTTTCACTTACATTTTTTTTTGATAAGTAGTTTCTATTAAAAGCACAAACCCAACTACAAACTCAAAGGGGCATTCCCCTGAAAAGAACAAGGCATGAAAACTAATGCCACCGGAAATGAATTCTATACATCTGAAAGCTAGAAAGAATTCTATACATCCAAATCCAAATTTCCAACTCCAAAGCTACTAGTGCGAAGGGCCAAAAATCTTGTCCGTGAGTCCTCAACTACTGCAAAGAGCTCTGTTTAGTTGTGTCTTATCCACTTCTCTCTTCAAATACAATGATTCTTTAACACAGGAAATAGTCCGAAGTATAATCTGATCTTGAGTTGAGGCATTTTGATTGAAAACCCGTTGGTTCCTTTCCATCCAAAGATTATACAAAGTTGCAGCTAAAACATTCCTCAAAAGCAAACTTCTGAAACTTGTTCCTTTCACTTACTGGATATACCAAGCAATGACTTCAAGCAAGGTAGAGGGCATTGGATCACTTAAAGACCTTCTCCACATGCTATCCCACACAGAGAGAGACAAAGGACACTGAAAAAAGAGGTGATGGTGGGTTTCCTGGCCATTAGTACAAAAGGTGCAGTCACCTTCTACATTCATTCCCCACCTCAAAAGTCTATCTCTAGTGTTCAACTTCTGTTGGACAGCCAACCACAAGATAAAGGATCACTTAGGGATATTCTTCTTATACCAAACCACATGAGCCCAATCTTGAACTGGAAGTTTCACCCTGATAGCTTCCCATGTAGAAAATACTGAAAAGCCACTAGGATGAGGGAGCCACACGACTGAATCTTCGTGTAAACAGTTTGGCTGAAAATCTAGGGGGGTGTGAACTACTATAAATTGAGTAATCCTATTTCTTTGCCTAGGCCATCTCCAAGCCCCATTGTGAATAATAGAGGACACCTTTGAAAGCAAAGACCTGCCAAGATTGTACACAACACTCTCACCAAATCTTTTAAAAAGGGGACCCAAAGGATGCCAATTATCCAACCATAAGTGAGTATTCTGACCATTCCCAACCTGGTATTTAATGAGGGATTGACCCAAGCTCTGGAGGTTCAACACCTTTCTCATTGTCCAAGAGGCATCACTTGGGATGTCCATGGACCAAAAACATTGTCCTTTATAATATAAGTATGAATCCATTTAACCCAGAAAGTGTCAGCTTTATTATAAATGGCCCAAAGGTGTCGAAGTATTGTGGCTTTATTCCATTCCTTTATCCTCCTAAAACCAAGATCACCCTCCTCCTTAGGGCTGCAAACATGGTTCCATTGGACTTTTGCAGCAGAGGATTTCATCTCTGAACGTGACCAAAGGAAAGCCATCAAAGTACTCTCAATTTTTTTGATGGTTTTGCTAGGAATAACAAAGATGGAGCTCCAGTAGACTTGCACAGAAAAGAGCACTGACTGAATCAGCTGTGCTCTACCTCCATATGAAATCGGCCTATTTGACCAACCCTGAATCCGTTTCAAAATTTTCTCCTTAAGAATCAAACAGTCAGCAGCCTTTAAACGAGTAGATATAAGAGGAACACCAAGGTACTTTACAGGGAGATGAAGTTCTGGAATGGGCAAAATACTACTCAAAGTAAGCTTAACAGTCTCAGAAACCCCAACATAAAAAATAGAGCTCTTTTGCATGTTAGGTTTGAGACCAGAAAAAGAATGAAAATCTGTTAACAATTGATTAATAAGACTGAAAGAGTCCTGAGAGGCACCACACAGGATGAACAGATCACCAGCAAACACCAAGTGAGTCAGGCCTATACTTCTGCATTTAGGATGAAAACTGAAAGGACCCATATCCACTCTAGAACGAAGAAGAGCTGTAAATGCCTCCATAACAAAGAGGAAAAGATAGGGAGACAGAGGATCACCTTGTCTCAAACCTCTCTTGCCCTAAAAATAATCTTCCAAAGACCCATTGATGACAACAGAATATCTAGCAGAACAGACACAACTTTTGACCCATTTAATGAATGCAAAACGAAAGCCCATTAGTTGCATAATGTCAAAGAGGAAAGACCAGTCCACTGAATCGTAAGCCTTCATCAAGTCAATCTTAATGGCACTTCTTGGCTCACCAACATCTCTATGATAACCCCTAACCTGTTCTTGCATTAGCAGGATATTATCAACTATAGATCTGTTCTTGACAAAAGCAGACTGAGATTGATTGATAAGACTAGGAAGGAGAGGTTGTAATCTGTTAGCCAACACCTTGGTAATGCATTTATACACTATATTACAGCAAGAAATAGGCTTATAATCTTTAGTAGAGGTAGGAGAATTGACCTTACAAATAAGAGAAATGGCTGTAGCATTCCAAGCTTGGGGCATGATACTAGTCACAAAAAAAGACTGAACAACTTTAATCAAATCAGCACCCACCACTTGCCAGTTCTTATAAAAAAAGAGGGAGTTATAACCATCTGGGCCTGGAGACGTATCCCCATTAATAGACCACAAAGCCTTCTTGATCTCAGCCTCAGAAATAGGAGCAATCAACACTGCTTTCTGAGGATCAAAAACTTTATAAGGGATAGCATGTTGAAGCTGGAGCTTAGCATCAACTCTATTGCTAAAAGGGGTACCAAGCAACCCTTCATAGTAACCCAGAATTTCATATCTAATAGCCACAGGATCTTTAAGTAGTAGGCCTTCACCATTTTGTAAACTCAAGATGGTGTTCCTGGCTCTGTGAGCACAAACTTTTTGGTGGAAAAATCTAGTATTGTTATCTCCTAAAGCTAACCATTTGATCCTGGAACGTTGCTTAACAAAAGCCTCTTCTGGATATCTTAACTCCGTATACTTGGAAACTAATTCCTTTTCCTGTGTGCATAAGATGTCATTAGTAGGAGAGGCAAACAATCTTTCCTACACAGTACATAACTCAGCCTTAGCTTCTAGAACCTTTTTACTGATGTTAGAGTAACACTTCAGGTTCAGCTGTCTCAAAACACTCTTTAATCTTCTGAGCTTAGAGGAGAGAGCAAACATAGGGCCCCCTTCCACAGGATCACACCAAGAATTATTCAGAATCTGACCGAAATCAGGATGTTGTAACCAGAAGTTGAAAATTTTAAAAGGCTTCCTTCTGCCATTGGGAGAAACCATAGCCACAGAGATAAGGCAATGGTCTGAAACCCCAGGAGCAAGAAAACAAGTTTCAGCATTCAGGAACATATCCATCCAAGCAAGGTTAATGAGCACTCTATCTAGTTTACTCTTATTGCTACCATCCCCTCCCCGCTTATTAGTCCAGGTAAACCAAAAACCTTTGGAGGGCATGTCATCCTGAGCAATATGGAGTAAACAATAGTTAAAGTCAGCAGCTGCAGAATTATCAAAACCAATGAGCCGTTTAGTAGAAGCCCTGACCACATTAAAGTCTCCCAACTGAATCCAGGGTTTAGAAATATCCAACTGATAAACATACCTCATATCCTCCCAAAGAGATCTTCTATCCCCAATTCTATTATGACCATAGACCACAGACAGCAGAAAATTCCTCTTGTCTTGAATAAAATCTACCTCTACAACTATAAGCTGATCAGAAGTAAAAACAAGAGAAACAGAAAACACAGCACTATCCCAACCCAAAAAAATCCTTGCAACAAGACCAGTAGTGTAATTATGAACAGCTTTCCAACTATGAGGAAAGCAAACAGCCATAGTGGACTGGATGTTTTCATATCTAACTTTAGTTTCAACCACACCAAACAGACTAAACTTATTAGCTAAGATGACAAATTTGACTTCTTTTTGTTTCAGAGGATCATTCAATCCTCTTATATTCCAAGAACCTACTTTAATCATTAAAGAAAAGAACTCACTTACGCCCCCCACCCTTATTCCTACCCCTGCTCTTTTTAGCGGGAGGAATAATAACAGACTCCACACCTTGGATCAAACCATCATGAAATTCAGCTTCAGAAGGAAGAAGAGCCACCCCTTCAGCAAGGACTTCATTTGAAGGGAGCTGTAACATTGCAAACTTATTAGGATCGGAGGTGTTGCCTACGCAAGTAACCCTTTGAGCAGACCCTGGCATGTGAACCTCATCCAAACATACCCCGAAAACTCCCGACAAGTTGACTAGAGGCTAACACATGATCTTCCTGAGAAATAACAGAATCAATTGGCTCCAAAACATCTTCAATAACTACTCCAGAGGGGGTAGAAGCAACCTACACCTGCTCACCATTCTGAATACGATTCTGACCTTCTTTAACCACCCAAACCTGTTGTTTAGTACCAAGCTTAGGAACACCAGAAGAAACATCTTGACAAGTTCTATGGCCAAAGACTTTGCACTTGTCACATTTCAAAGGCCTCCAAGGATACCAGACCTTAATAGAGAACCTATCCCCATTAGCTAAAACAATATCAAAGCTATTAGGTAACTCAGAATGTATGTCAATTTCAACACAAATTTTAGCATAGTTAAGCCTCTGGCATGTCTCTGTCGTACGATCTGCATAGAGAGGCTTACCTACCGCACTAGCCAAATAGCTCAAACCCGTAGCAATCCATAAATCCAACGGAACATTATAAAACTGAGCCCAGATTGGGATTTTCTGAAGTTGCTCCTTCTCAAGACACATATGGGGATGCCATTGCTTAAGAACCAACAACCTGTCCCCAAAGTGACACGGACCAGCTTCAATTAATGCCCTATAAGCCCCAACCTTATCAAATTGGAAGAAAAAGAAACCCTCGTCATTGGATAAAACATCAATAAGTCCAAATTTAGCCCAAATCTTCTCAGCAATTGACTTAACAGCTTGAAAAGGCAACTTACGATCAATGAAATACCCTACTACACAATCCTTCCACTTCTCAGAGCCTAAAAGCACAACCTCCTCAGGAGGATTCACAACAAGTTTCTCATTCACTGCCAAAGGGACAAAATATTGCAAAACCATACGAGGAACAACAGTCTCACCCGTAACCACCTTGTCTTTCCATGAAACTGGAGGAACGACAGAGGAAGAAGGATCAGAAATACCTTTTGGAGAAACACCAGCTTGTTATAGAACCTTATCCTTCTCTTCCAAAAGTCGTTTGAGATTGATCAATTCCGCATTCAGTTCCTTAATCTGACTAAAAGCAGATCCATCCGAGGAGTCCATTGGAACCAAAGCCTTTTCCAGCAAATCGATGGTAGAACCTTGTGATCAAACCCTAGAAGGTGAAGACGCCAGAACCTTAGCACAAGACAGAGGGTTAGACTCAAGCAAATCAGAAAAATTCCCCACTAGTACCCTAGCCATCGGGGACCAGGGAGAACGAAGAATTTGTGAAGGAGAAGCAACAGAGGAGAATCAGCGAAGAAGAATTTGTGAGGAAAAAATCTCGCCCAAATCGCCTAGAGAGAGAAGCTCTCTCTATTTTTCAAAATACTGATTTTTTTTTCACTTACATTGGTTATACACGAATGATCCAGTGCAACAATAATAAAGAAAAATATAGTAAGAAATACAAAACTTTAATTTAGTGCAACTTTTTAATCCAATGGGTTTACTTGAACTCCCTCAAACACTTGTAGAGCCGCTCATGCTTACGTTATATGATCGAATCAAAGATTTAGATGTATATATATGTAAAAATGAGGGAAAAAAAAGATATTTGTTACTCACATGAAAAAAGAATAGTACTCTACCTGTTACTTTTTTTTTTTATTTTTTTATTTTTTTAAGTTATAGGTTCTCAAATAGTCAAATTTATTTGGGATAGGTTTATTTTGTATTCTTAGGTGTAATATTTTGTATCAAAATTTAGTTAAACTTTTATATTTTAACCTTGTACAGATAACAATACTAAAAAAAACTTATATTAAAAAAAAATACTAAATTTTTTAAAGCATTTTTTTTGAACTCAGGGGGCGAAGGCTCGTTTTTAGCCAGAACCTCCTTTTCCACCTCCGAGTTGGCCCGTTCGGACAAATAAGTCACAGTGGCTTATTTTTTGTCCTTATTCAAATTTTTTTTGTATCACTTGGCTTATCATCAATTTTTTGGGGATTATTGCATCTTCATGACAAGAAGAATCTAAAAAGTCAAAAATTTTGATCGAAATCCAAATGTTTTTGAATAAAGACGAAAAAATTGGCTTATTGGCTTATTTTTTTGTCTTTATTCAAAAAATTAGGTTTTGATCGGAATTTTTTACTTTTTAGATTTCTATCATCGTGACGAAGTAATAATCTCCAAAAAATTGACGAGAAACTAACAAATGCGAATTTTTTTTGAATAATAACAAAAAATTGACGAAAACAACCTTGCCTCAGGGCATTGGAATATCTTCTTCACCAAAACTCATTCCTCGTATGAACACATTCGACTGACTGTCACAACCTCCATATCCACAAACAATTTGCCAAAGTGCGTCAATGAGAGCAATTTCCCTCATTATTCCCCTCAATCCCTCACCTTTCTCCAACATCAATTCTTTCCTCCACATCTCTCCGCTCTTCGCCTCATCTTCTCCCTCCCTCTTCCACACTGAAAACCCATTGACTTCACTTCTAAAATCGTGCTCGAAAAACACCCATTTGGTCCAAATCCACGCCCACCTCCTCCGTACATCTCTCCTCCGAGACCCCACCCTCTCTCTCCAATTCCTCTCCCGTGTCTCTCTCCAAAACCTTTCCTACTCCCGCGTATTTTTCTCCCAAATTCCCAAACCCAATATCTCTCATTACAATGCCATGATCAGAGCTTATTCACTTAGCGAAACTTTCTCAGAGGAAGGCTTCAATCTGTACCGCGAAATGCGGCGTAAAGGTATAACCCCTGACCCATTATCTTTTTCCTTCGTTACAAAGTGTTGTGTTAAAGGATCCTCGGTTTTGGAGGGTTTGCAAGTTCACGCTAGGGTTTTGAGAGATGGGCACCGATCGGATAGCCGTTTGTTGACTAATGTTATGGACTTTTATTCGAGTGTCAAGAGGTTTGATGATGCTTGTAAGGTGTTTGATGAAATGTCTCACAGAGATACTGTTGCGTGGAACGTTTTGATTTCTTGTTACATTCGTAATGGTCGAACCGGCGATGCTCTGGTTGTGTTTGATATGATGGAGAGCGGGCATTCGGGCTGTCAACCCGATGATGTTACTTGCTTGCTTGTACTTCAAGCTTGTACCAACTTGGGTGCATTGGAATTTGGCGAGCGCATTCGTCGTTATATTCAAGAACATGGGTATGGACATCTTAGAAACTTGTGCAATGCACTTATAGCCATGTATTCGCGGTGTGGATGTGTGGGTAAGGCGTATCAGCTGTTTAAAGGCATGCCTAATAGAGACGTGGTTTCTTGGACCGCAATGATATCGGGTTTAGGGAGTCATGGACATGGGAGAGAAGCTATTGATGCTTTTAGGGAGATGCTGAGGGTGGGTGTTGTCCCCGATGAACAGATTTTTACTGGGGTTCTTTCAGCTTGCAGCCATTCTGGGCTAGTGGATGAAGGATGGACGTTTTTCGATCATATGAGTAAAGAGGTTGGTATAATGCCTAATATTCACCATTATGGATGCATGGTTGACCTCTTGGGTCGTGTTGGTTTGCTTGATCAGGCATATCAGCTTATACTTTCGATGAGTTTTAGTCCAGATCCTACAATGTGGAGGACTTTGCTAGGAGCTTGTAGGATTCATGGTCATGTTGCACTTGGAGAATGTGTTGTCGAGCATTTGATTGAGCTCAAAGCTCAAGAAGCAGGGGATTATGTTCTATTGTTGAATATTTACTCTTCGGTTGGCAATTGGGAGAAGGTTATAGAGGTAAGGAAATGCATGAAGGAGAAAGGAATCCAAACCACACCGGGCTGTAGTACAATGGAAGTGAAAGGAGAAGTACATGAGTTTGTGGTCGATGATTTGTCACATCCAAGAAAGAAAGAGATTTACGAGATGTTGGATGAGATTGGAAAGCAACTGAAAGTTGCTGGTTATGTTGCTGAGGTAACTTCAGAGTTGCATAATTCCGGTGCAGAAGAAAAGGCAAATAGACTCTCTTATCACAGTGAGAAGTTGGCCATGGCTTTTGGCATTCTTGCGACTCCTCCTGGTACAACTATAAGAGTGGCTAAGAATCTCAGAACCTGTGTTGATTGCCACAATTTTGCAAAAATGCTTTCTGGGGTTTATAACCGAGAGATCATCATTAGGGATCGCAACCGGTTTCATTGTTTCCGAGAAGGTCAATGCTCTTGCAATGACTATTGGTAGGGGTAATCAAGTTTAAAGACAATTCCATGTAATAAGGATACGGTGTACTCTTCTTACCCAATTCTTTGTCAGTTGGAGACTTCCCCGTTTTCTGTCAACCAGGGCAGTTGAATTTTTGTTTCTATAGATGGAGTCTTCTTAGATTTGAGAAATGACTTGCTTTTGGGGGAAAAGTACCTCAGGCCACTAATATAGGTGCTGAAGACGCTATGGAAGGAAACATGTTGAAGGAACTTGGCAAGACGTTTCCCTCCAATGGATCTTGTGGACGATTATCAGGGACAAAAGTCAATTCATACAGTCTCAATCTCCACTTCATGAGAAAATAAGTATATGTGGCTGACACAAATAGTGAGTGGATCTTTTGGAGTTTGTAGGTTCAAAAAGTGGAGCTGTATCATCGGTGGAACACCTGGTTACCTTTGAAATCAAGTGCAAATTGTGAAGTGTTTATCTATTCTGGAGAAGACCCCTTGAGGAGAAGCCTCAAAGTCCTTTTGATGCCCTAAGTCCTGGCTCTTGGATCTTTGAACTCGTAACGGACCATCTGGTTTTGCAGGCCCTCATTTATTTTAGTTATGCAAGTTCAATCCTATTATCTGCCTCATTTGTCCAACAAATAGTCGTAAATTGTTCAACCAGGCACTGTGGGCAAACATGGGATGACCGTGTTTAAGTTGTGGGATTAGTTTGAGATATTGTTCCCTTGCCAAAGGAATAAGTAGAGAAATAAACAGAGAAGCTACAATCCTTTGATCTCTTAAGCACAGCGGATTAGATCCAACGTGTCTGTTAACGATTATCACACATTCTGTACCTGACATTCTGGTACACATTGAAGGGGTAGTATTTTGAACTATGAACTTGTGCGCATAGTTGTTACTTGTTAGCTACATAACTGGAGCCAGCATCTCCCGGGCTAATTACCTTTGACGGTGATAGAAATTCTCCAGTTCCAAATCTTTTTTGGCAAGGGGACGGTTGCACCTGACCCCTTCCCGAATTCACCGCATTCTGTTAGGCTATGTGTACCTTTTCGACCTAGCAAGTAAAATCTGGAGCATTTGACTGCTTGCTCCCCAAAGTAGTGCTGCTTTATGGGTACTGAGGGCAGAGACAGTAAAAGAGAGACAAGAAATCTGTCCATGTGCTTGTAGCAACTGAAACCCCAATAACCTGTGGCAACCTAGATGATGTTCGTATGGGATTGGATAGTACAACTTCTTCCACCTGTTCGATTGATTTTTTCTGTGAATCTACAAAATCAATAGTACCGTTATGCGCTCAAAACTAGACCGGACGAAAAGAAACAGGAGGTGAGCCTCTCCCTATATATAAGGCCCTGAAATTGCTTTTCCTTTGCAGAGTGTAAGATGGCAGCAACCATGCATAACTCTCGACATTGCAGATTTCACAGAGAAAATCATCCTTGAGAAAATCAGCTCGTTTAACCATAGAGAGCTGCATGAACATCACATTGGTGTAGAAAAGTACGAGGGTTTCTATCGTCAAACCATTAAACCATTTTTTCCTGTTATGATCGATTTTTAATCAAGCTAATTTTTTTAATTTTTTTTAAAGTTAATAAGCCATTCTGATCACTGTTCTAGAGATCAAAACTAGTCCCAATTGGACAGCAAGAAATCAGAGGTGAGCCTCTTCCTTATGTTTATATAAACTGGTCAAGGTTCTGAATCGATGGTCGCATTGGCATGAACCTCTGCATAAAGGCTGGCGTGCTTTTCCTTAGAGGTGCTAACACTTATGGAATGAGTCCATATGGGACATTGTCTCGGCTTTAATTGGCCGCGCTAGAGGTCGGTGGGATTGGTCCCCATGAGGTTTGCGTAAGCTGATCTGAACACTTGAACTTAGGTTTATCTGGTGGAGCTTTGGATGTTGTTCACCTCTTCATCTCCTTTTATTAACAGTGAGGCCGACCGATATGGTTTAGATTATCGACATTATATATATAATAGTATATATCGATATGAAACTTTTAGCTCAGCGAAGAATAATTTGGTACAACTAAATCTTTGTCTGAATCTCCGTCACCAGGGGAAAAAAGGTGCCATTATTTGATTTTCAAGTTTGCTTTTTGATTATGGATAACGTATAGCTGATCATGTTACTTGACAACTTTTTATTCTCGAATGGTCTACTTAGGTCCCGTTTGTCTCCACACTTCCTTATCGACTACTGCTTATTAAAAGGAATGAACAATAATAATAATGAAAAAAAACTCCGATAAACAAAAGTACCAAACGGATCCTTAATTTTTGTTTGTTGCTTGCAAAAATGTGATTTCAGAATTGCACGAGTTTCTTGTCGGATGAAGAGCTACCATTACCTATATAGGATTATTGGAGGTTAAGGCTGGTTGAGAATTTCACTGCTCAAGAAATGAGATTAAATTAGTCATAACCAATTTTTTTTTTACTTTATTGAATTGGGAAAAGATAATATTCTAACACGAGGCTAGGGCGACCCATTGACCCGTCCTATTGATCAAGTTATTAAAAAATGAAATTGCCATTGTTGGAGTTTTTTTTTTGGACTAGCTTACGAGTATATATATCAACTAATTTTGGATGAGTTTTTCATATTGATGAAGGGAGTCAAAATTTCAAACTTGTATTAGCATGCCCTCTACGGTTGTGATGCCCCCAATTGACCAACCTCTTGAGATTCATTGTCAAATTCGTGATCGACGAGGGGTAGTATAAAAATATTTACCCGTTATTCATCGATTATGCCTTTTGGCTTGATCATAGGACTCTCTTTTTTTATTTCATTCGCTTGCCGTTATGAGATTTAGTATCCAGGATTTCATTAGAATTCTCCAAAAAAAAAAAAAAAAAATGTCGAGCTGCCTTTTTTTGCTCTTTGCAGCAAATTTGCTAGCCTACCTATGTAGTAGGAGACCGGAAATAGAGTCCAAGTATATATACTATCTGAATACAAATAAAGGTCGTGTTAGGTGAACACCCCTCAAAAGCGTCGCCGTATTTCGAATATTTATATACTAATACCTTAGACAAATTGTTTTTTTCCCAAAAGTAATTCCCTCCCTCCCCATATCTGCACAGAATTCCAAAAGGTAGTTGCAGTAGGTTTGAATCACCAGCTGTCGGTTCATCCAACTTCCCTCTGCCTTGACCTCTCTCTCTCTCTCTCAAAAAAAAAAAAAAATCCAACACTCCAAGCTTTCCATAGCCTTTGCACCTCCTTATATTGCACCTATCCTTCTCATTTGGTTTCAACACCATATTCAGAAAACAGAGGTGAGAGAGAGTGTGTGTGTGTGTTTGTAGAAAATGAAGCTAATGGCAGGGTTATTCGCGATAATTGTGACCGTTTTGGGGGTTTCGATTGAAGGGTACGACTGCAAAGTGGTGCAGTTTATCTTCGGGGACTCACTCTCGGATGTTGGCAACAACGAACACCTCTCCAGGAGTTTAGCCAAGGCGAGTTTGCCGTGGTATGGTATCGATTTTGGGAATGGATTGCCTAACGGAAGGTATACCAATGGTCGCACCGTTGCTGATATCATAGGTAACTTTGGCTTTTACACGGAATATTATTCAAGATGACGTGAAATTAGTTGAACTATTCTGTACTGAAATCACGCCAACATTTTTCGTTTGTAGCGTTCCTCGATCTTAAAGTTTATATGCTAGCTATACGTAACATGTGGAAAACTAACCATTGAGAAATTTCAGGGGATAAAATGGGACTGCCGCGGCCACCAGCATTTCTAGATCCGTCACTGACACAAGATATGATATTGGAAAATGGAGTGAATTATGCATCTGGAGGTGGAGGGATATTGAATGAAACTGGTGGTCTCTTTGTAAGTATTTCACGTAGCGTGTGTACCATGCTTTTCGCAAAATCGCACTTTCAACCCATCCACTTTTATATTCACAGAAAACCCCTTACGTTATAAATTAAGGGGCAATGTCACCCTTTCGTCCATCCGGTGCTAAAGAGGCTGGCCGAAAATTGGCAGCTAGGTCTGTAACACTGGAATTAATTAAAATTAGAAGGGATCAGAGTGAAACTTTATGCTTTGTTTGGAACATGTGGAAAGGAAGGGAAACGGAGAGAAAGTTTAAATTTTTTCTCCCTTGTTTGGTTTGAGAGAGGAGAGAAGAGAAAATGGCAAAAATAGAGTTCTAGAAATAATAAAATTTTCTCCTTTCTTTTCTCACATTTCTTTCTTAATTATTTTTCATTATCTTCCCTCACTGTCCACAAGTAGTATTGCAAGCCTTGGATTGGTTTTTTTTGGGTCACTCAATAGATGTCCAGCCTACTTCTAAGGTGATGGAGAAGGGATACCGTTAATCGGTATATGGGTGCGCAAGCCCGAAGGGTATTATCAACCACACCAAGTATTTGCACTCCTGGTGAGAATTGATCCCTCACCTTCCATGTGAAAGAGGTGGGGAAGTGCTTTAGATGATTTATCACAGTTGAAAGTTGAAAAACCAGGCTAGGCCTAGATGGTTTTCCACGGTTGAAAGTGGACAAATGGAGGGGACCAAAGTCATACTAATATTTCTCGGGGTCTTTAGTGTAACAACATAAATAGCATTTATCTGTGATATGCACACTTAAATATTTGTAGAGGAGGATCCTCTCCGGTCCATGTAAATGCTCTGGACCTTCCTGTTGGCCCACTTCAGTCCACTTTGATGATTGATATTGTTGGCTTTTTAGATCACATCGAGACCATTAACTGCGTCAAAAATCATGTTAATCGAATATCATTTGATATAATTTCGGAGAACATTTATATGGAGGTAAATAGGTTAAAAGGGTTGTGATCCCTTGTTGTAATCCTTTTTTTCTCAATATAAACGTGCTTTGAAACTTTACCAAACGATATCTAATCAATTTGATTTTTGACATTTTTAATGGTCTCAACAAGATATAAAAAGTGAACGATTTCAGCCATCAAAGTCGGCCTGGAGTGTGAAGTGGGCCCAAAAGTCAGCCAACAAGACGGTTCAGCTACATGGACCGGAACCGGATAGGAGCTGCATGTATTCTTAATTTGTAGGGCGCCAGGGTATCTTTTGTCATCATAACGTACGGTTGGTGATCGATCTCTTGTTTAATTAATTTGCTTGCAGATCCAAAGGCTTTGCATGTACAAGCAGATAGAGTTGTTTCAAGGAACACGGGATCTGATAGTAGCAAAAGTAGGGCAAACAGAAGCTGACAAGTTTTTCCAAGAAGCCAAATATGTGGTGGCTTTAGGAAGCAATGACTTCATCAACAACTACTTGATGCCTGTTTACAGCGATTCTTGGACTTACAATGATCAGACCTACATGACCTACCTAATGGAAACTCTCCAAGACCAGCTTACGGTACGTACTAGATCTACTAAAACTACGTACTCATCTACTCCAATATTTAGTATTTATTTATTTTGTATATCTATCTAACAATGTCCGATCTTGCTTTCTTTGTACTAGATATTGCACGGGTTAGGGGCGCGGGATCTAATGGTGTTTGGACTGGGACCAATGGGTTGTATTCCACTCCAAAGGGTGCTAAGTACATCAGGGGCGTGCCAGCAAAAAACAAACAACTTGGCTCTGAGCTTCAACAAAGCCACAAGCAAGCTTGTGAGTGAATTGTCAACCAAGCTTCCCAATGCTAGCTACAAATTTGGAGATGCTTACGATGTTGTCAATGATGTCATCACCAATCCTCAAAAATATGGTATGACGAATCAAATATTAATTTCCAAGACTCCCTCCTTCTCTTTCTTTCCATTTCTTCCACAATTTGATGACTGATCAAACTCGCACACATATTAACCGATTGCAGGATTCAGCAATTCAGACTCGCCATGTTGCTCATTCGGGAGAATCAGACCGGCTCTAACATGTGTCCCTGCATCAACTTTGTGCAAAGACAGAAGCAAGTATGTGTTCTGGGATGAGTACCACCCGTCCGACAGTGCTAACGAGTTAATAGCTAATGAAATGATTAAGAATCTTGGATGGACCACCGTTGCCAATAATGGTACGAATGGCCCTTCCCCTGCTCCAGCAGCCATTGCTCCATCCCCACAGGGCTAATATGAGTTTTTCTTGTTTCCCTTTGTTTCTTGTGCATGCATGGTTGAATGTGAAGGCTCTAGTTTCTAATTTTGTTTGTAATATTTGATTCCAAATGTCATACAGTAGTATATAATAAGAGTTGAGTTGAGTTGAGTTGAGATGTGTTTATTGAATTAACCAATATTGGTTTTACTTTTTTCAAATATCTACAAAATTAATGTTTCTTTAATTTAATGCCAGGAATATTTAAATGTTTCTTTAATTATTTCAGTCGTCTGAAATTTTCAACCGTACGTATACAGTGGTGGTGTTTTCATTCTAAGGCCAAAAGCCATAGAAACCACTATATGTGGTTTTGTAAAGGAAGTTAAGTGATCGATAGTGGTAACATAGTGGTTGCCTACCATTAAATCCACTTTCTCCGCTGATAAAACATAAAAACTAGTTGCTCAAGATATTTGCACCCAGAAGGTTCCACTGCCTTGTGCAGTTGGTAACCTCCCCTCCCCTCCTTACAGGAGGTGGAGGTTCGAGCCCCTTTGGGGCGGTTGGGGTCCGGAGCTATAGAAAGCTGCTGAACTCCTCCTATGCTTGCCTAATTCATCCCACTAACTATACCGTGTGACCAAAAAAAAAGATATTTGCACCCAGGGGCGGCTGCAGAATTGTAGTTGAGCAGTGACAAATAAATTAAAATAAATTTGTACTCTAAATACCATTCCTATATAAATTGTAACATATTTTTTATAATGCATGGTGTGTTGGGCTAGCTTGTGTGCACTTTAGACTAATCCCTACAAAGCACAAATCATCCCACAGCTGTTTCACACAATATACCATTTTGTTTTGGTTGAAAGCATACCGAGCCTTGTGTACTTTATTTTATTGAGCTATATGATCCAACGCTCAGAAATTTGTATGAATTTTCATTCACTTTGGGCTTCTACGAATGATCCAGTGCAGATAATATTAAAAAACAGTCAATATATGCATAAACGTACGTACGTATAAAACTTTAGCGCAATTTTTGAACCCGGAAATTTGCTTGAAACCCCTCGATTGCCTATAGAGCCGCCCCTGTTTGCAGTGGAATTCAATTGGTTTACCTAACATGTGTATTGTGTAGTTTAAGATTTAAAGGGGAAAAAAAAAAAAACCCAGAGTGACGAAGCTAAACAATTTACGAGCATAAAGATAATAGTGGTTCTATTTAAACCCAATAATAATTTTCTCCGGCCCCAATTTGTCTCTGACACCCATGTAAAAAATGTAAGTTGAACTCTAAAATGCCCTCCTCTTTAACAAGTCCTAAAGTCAAGTTTTTCTCGGTCACCAACCAAACCAGAGCCATAGACTGCCTTTCCAAGATTAGTTGGGACCCCGCAAGTAGTTGGTGGAAATGATTTCCCAGAATTAATCGAAGTGCACCAAAGTTGACCTGGATACCTGAGTTATTTAAAAAAAAAACCCGTCTTCCCACACCCCTATCACCGTATCCTCCATCTCAACCTCTACGTAGTGAATTTCTATGGAAAAAAACACAATCGAATCCATTCCAATTACTTGCAAAGATAATTGGAGGAACAATATACAGAGGAACAAAACACAATTCTTATGCTGCATGTATGGGTCTATTTCAGTTTGAAGCTATCTGTAATATATTCTCCCAAGTTTACAAAGGAACACTGTGACAAAGGTTTTTCACCCCTTTGATAACTGGTAAATTTAGAAAACATATGTAAGATTTTTGAGCATAGGTTGTCAAGCATTGATTCAGTGTATTGCATTATTTGGCATCAATTCATATTACGAGCAAAGGGGAAGAACTAAGATGTCATCGGCAAAGTTGGCCTTGAATGAGATGTCATGTCACAATCGGGATAGAAATAGTCGGGCCGACAACTAAAGGTGGTGTTATATTGTGGGTGTTGGGAAAGTAATAGTATTAGGAGTTAGGGTAGGTTGAAGACGAGGGCATTTTAGAATTTGTTTAAAATATTTAGATTGGTGTAGAAGAAGAATAGGGCTAGAGAGAAGTTTGTTGATCAAGTTCAAATATATATAATCAATATAAACATCAGTAATGTAACCACATATTTTGTTCAAAAATTTATGAAATTCACTCCACTTGCCTTCTCCCACTTCCCAATCTCTGCCACCTTGGATTTATTGGTTAATTAATAGAATAGTTCAGTTTTGTTGACATGAACCACCAGAAATCCTGATCACCTGTCTCTCCCATTAATTCCCCATTCTCTATCACCTTGAAGTTTGCTATTTTTAGTTAAAGAAAGTCGGCTTGCACATCAAATGTCCACAACAATCGTGCACGGATTGAGGTGTGGGGCTTACTCCAGTGAATCCCACAGAAATGATCTGGATTGTTCAATAATTAGATGTAAAATATTTTTTCCGAAGCCAACTTCTTGACCAATAAAATCCCATTGAGTCATAGAGGCAACATAGGATAGGAGGGGCTGATTAAAAAAAAAAAAACATAGGATAGGAGGGGCCGGATAGAAAAATCTAACCAGATTATCGACGTGATTGGCCATTAAGATGCAACTTTTGCTACGTAGAGTAGCCCATCAACATACTATTAAAATCTAATATAGGCTTAAAAAAAGAACATGGGAGGAGGTAAAAATCTGGATTCAATCACATGCGCCTCCTAGGCTAGTGGCTAGCTAGCTCCATCCTTTTGTTTTGGTTTAATTTTCTGTGTTTCTGCTTTCACAATATTTATAATTCGCATGTTTTTCTCGCTTTTGTGTTGGTTGCCTTTGCATGTTTTTCTTTTATGTTTGTACCTACCCTTGGGGGTTTTCCCTTGAGCTGTTTAAGCCTTTTTAGGGGGCATGTCCCTAGCCTTTTTCTTTTTCCTCTGCTATTTCTTTTGGGTTCATCTGTATCCAAGTTTGGTTAGACTTCTCTTACGGTATTGGCAACCTTGTTCACATGCAGTTATGTGTTCCATTTTGCTAGTTGCTTGCGCCTTCTCTTCTGCTGCTACTTTACCAACTATAGTTGTGCCTTACAGTGGCCACTCATTGGTCATGTACATCCGGACTGCTACCAATCCAGATTTCAGTCATGTGGCATGGTGCTATGTCCCTTTTGTAGACGCTTCGAATGCTACGGAAACAAATGAAGTCCTTAAAACTTTCTGTTTCAATTTCATGGCTATGTAATAGACTCAAACTCATATCTCTCGGTACTAATGTTCCGTTGTTTCCGTTCTCTCTTTTTTAGATGGAATGGAAACAAATGGTATCATTTACTTTAGCATCTTGTAGCCAATTGGCTTACAAGTCATTTTTCTTTATTTTTCTTTTGTTTCCTCCTGAGATATGCCCCTTGTAGATTATATATTCGGTTATCCCCTTTTTATTTCAAGCTTATCTACCCAAAAAAAAAAAATTATAATTCGTGATGTACGCTAATATAAATATCCCCTGAGTTTCTTATTCCCTCCATACGAATATGAAGAGGGAAAATTGCTTATGAGGTCGGATTTCTTATCCCATTCCCATTGACCCCTCACAAACATATCGGCAAATAGAACAGGGTAACATGAGACAGAAATTCGGATTCAATCATATCAAGAAAAGAAATTTTTTATTCACTTCATACAAGGTACAAACCCCATCCATCTCTCTCTCTCTCTCTCTCTCTCTCTATGTCCAAAAAATGGACTATCCTACAAGACACCAGTTATAGACCTAATTAATAGAAATTGATTTTTGCACTTCACTTTTAACGTGAAATTATTCTCCACTTTTAACGTGAAGTTACTAGTAACTTCATAAATAAAGTGGAGCGCTATCAATAAAAAAGTGAAGCGCGAATATCAAAATTCTTATAAAATATAGAACGTTCAACAGTCAACACAGCCTCTCCCTAGTTTGGGGGAAGGAGTGTGCCGGTTATTCGCCCCTGAACCGGGATAATCATTCAGCTCAACATCCACCCTCCTGATTTCAATCCTCTCTTCCTCCATTTTTTCCTCTGTTTTTACCTGAGTATTAAACAAATAAAATTAAATGGACTAGTTAGTAGTGAAAACTTAATAGCTAACCTTGAACTAGAACATGACAATGCCTAGTTTATTTATTCAAATTCGTTTTTGTCTTTGGTGAATTTTTGTCATCCTTGCATCAATTTCTGTTATGATATTTATTTATCTCGATGAAAGAAATCTAGATCGTAAACGAGTATAACCGAATGTTAATAAACAAGACGAAAATAATCCACAACAGCCATATTTTCTGGTTATTGATCACTATTGTTGTTTCCTAAAAAAAATTCAAGAGTTACTTACAATTTTTTATTTTCCTGATCTCCCTCGTTGAGTATAAATAATCATTTTTTGTGCCACAAAACTTACAAAATTTCACATTACAGATAAATAAGCAAAATAAAATTAGTTGGGCCAAACCCTAAGTTATAATCAAGGATTACCAAGTGGGTATTCTCTGAAATCCCATACTCCAATTTAGATCCAAGCATTAGACTTCTGGTTCCTGCACATTCAAATCAAGACCCCGTGGTGATGATGATGATGATGATGAGAGAGAGAGAGAGAGAGAGAGAGAGAGAGAGAGAGAGAGAGTTCATATATATGTAAAGATCGATTTAGTACTTGTTACTGGGCCAGCATTCAAGGAGAGGAGGTGAGAAGAAAGACACAACAGAACAATGAACAGATGAAGAAAAGTGATCAGTTTCTTCATTGTTATATCTATATATCTTGCTATTGCTACGTACTAGTATATGAGGAGGAGTATCTATCTTGAATTTGTTTGTCTAAATAAAACGGGAGAGTGCTCCATTTATATATACATACATTCACAAATGTGGACAAACAATTGGGTAAGGTTGCTCAGTGATGCAATCACATCATTTAAAGTCAAAATAGGCTTTAAATAGCAACATGCAAAAGCTACAAAAGTAAATTAACCAAAACAAAAATTAATTTGTTCGATGATATGTGTGAACCAACCGCAAGATGTGGGTTTGTTGTAATTGGCACTGTGAACTATGGAGATGAATTCACGGGTACTGGAAAGGTACAGATTTGGGTTTTAGTGGAAGTTATGATCACAACACCCAACTAACTTCTAAAGTCAATGGATACGTTCCTCTCATGTACCACCAGTTTTATTACTACTCCTATAATATATGGTTTTACCTTCTTCTTTGTTCTCATTCGTTAAATTTAATCTACTCTATTCTAAGGGATTTGAGAAGGGAGATGAATGCTTACGGAAATCGAATTATGCCCATGTCCAAGGACTTAATGTGATTACTCATTAATTATTGATATATGATTTTTTTTTTCCAAAAAACGTACGTCTTCAAAAAACAAACCGTAAAAACTCTGACGATCCATTTTTTCCCCAAAAAATCGATTCGATAAGGTATTTGCAATTTTCATGTTATGTTCAAAATCATGTCAACGGAAAATCCAACAAAACTTCTCTCTGTTTGCTTAAAAAACGTAACGTACCCTGCGGCCAGGAACGTCAAGTGTGAGTGATGCGGGCATGCCAGGACCGTGCGTGGTCCAAATGGATTAGGGAGTCGTAGTACCATGATCTGACTTCCTGCAAGCGATTGTTTCACAACCTTTTGGGAAAAGCCATGAGAAAAAGAAAGAACAATGACTTGGTAATATTGAAATTACAAGTTTTTCGTGAAAAGAAAAGTGCTGAAAGGGTAAATGCTGAGAAGCTGTAAAAATTGGTATTGAAATGATGAGGCGAGAGCCTTGAGCTTGCCTTGTTTTCCACTATTTGTAGTAGTAAAGACCCTGAAAAATAGCAGATAAGGCCCTAAAAGTACTTCACATGTCCTCTGCAAAAAACTGCTCCCAACTTATTCAAAAAAACTAAAAATATATACCACCGTTGATATTGGTGGTAACTTCCCTGATTGATGCCATGTGGCCCTTTGAATCGGTCAAAAAGTGACATAACTTCTATTTTCAGGGCCTTCTCCCACTTTCAGGCATGCACAAACCATTTCTGCTATAAACATGGCTCACTCACGCTCCATGTAGCAATAACTTCCTCATAACCGTCATAGTGGAGAACTATTCCCTGAATATGCCTTGAAAAGTGTGAACTGTCCCTTAAATTTAGGCTCTGAGAATGCGACACGAATTCCATGTCTCCAAACCACTTTCTTTGAGCTCAAATTGATTGTAGGTGTTGATTGAAAATCGAAATCCCCTGATGGTTGCCAAGTGACCCTTTGAATTGGTCAAAAACTAGCAAAACTCCTATTTTTCAGGTATTATTCCTTGATTTTGGTCATCCCATTGACCATATTCAACTGAAACGTGATTCATTGAATGCCACGTGGCATTCATGACTGATCCTCATGTATATAGCCTTTTTAATACTTAAAATCCAGGGGAATGAAAGAATATTCCCTAAGAATCTGCCTATGAATGTAATTAGACTCTGAAAAATCTCAACTACGCTGGAAAGTAGAAGTTTGTTGCTGAATATTAGGGTAAGACAAATCTAGTGTACCCTTTTCATTTTGGAATTGGTTCTTTAACCGTTGATCTTTTTACACTTGGACTTGATCGACTTTGACTTTCTTATCGACCAACCAAGCGGATCCACTTGATTTTGACTCTTTGTTGACCATGAGTTTGAGCCCACTTGCCATGTGACACTCAATCATTAACTATTTCCAAAAGTGTCAAAAATGGATGTAAACACTCTCTAAACCCATCAGAGGAAATGGTCCTATATATTCGACACATTTACGTACAGTACAATATATATATTGATCCGCACGAATACTATTCAATCAATTAATCTGATTGTAGGGGATAGTGTGTATATATACTTGGATTGGATGTTCCTATTCAGCGCATTTGCGGGTCTTTATCGTGGGGGGCCCTGCTTTTAGTAATCACAAATGTTCAATTTCTGATCGACATGGTAGGCAATTGCCAAAAATCACGTACGTTGATGGACCAGATAGTAGCTAGAGTTAAGATGAGAATAAAAGATAGAACGGACAAAATAGTAGTACTATTTTGATCATTAAAGATAGATACAGGAATATTTAAAGTAGGAGGAGGAAACTGTGCAAGTGGAAGGTGACAAGAGAATGATAGCGTGGCGTATAGTGGACAATTAACTGGCACTTGGTCTTGCACTGATCAGAATGACGATGAAATCTCGTGGATCGATCAATGGTTACGTTGAATTCATCACAACCATGGAAATAATAAATACTCCCCACACCCCCGCCGCCGCCCCCCCCCCCCCCCCCAAAAAAAAAAAAGAAAAAAAGAAAAGGAAATAAATACTCCTTTGAAATTTAATAGTAACACTCTCTCTGATTTGATGCATGCAAATCCCGAACTTGGTGGAAACTGTGGCTGAATGAATTTTCAACCAAATCAAAGCCTATCCTAGAGCTTTAATTTAATTAACAACGTCACTAGCCGGCTAGGAGCAATCGTAAGTCTAAAGATTTTGTACTATATACTTTTCTTAACCCCGGCCTTGGGTTACTTTATACTTGTGATCAAGTGTGTGTTTGTAGAAATTCAGAGTTTATTATACAATACTAAGCTTCATGAAGGGATGGAGCTAAGATTTTAGCCAAAAGAAAGTCGATGTGTATAATTCTCAATATTAAAATAAATACATACGACGTACCTCCGACATGAAATATTTATGAAAACGGTGATTTTATTTCATAATAACACCATGTTTTTTATCATCAAATTTGTGACAAAGGCTAACATTGTCAACTGACATTAACCTTTGGGCCGGCCAACCCACATGGGTTATGTGATTGGGTTGGTTAGAGGATGAAATGAACTCCTCATCTCTATCTATTAGGAGAGTTTCAAGTATAATAGATTATCTTTATGTACTAGAAAACTTCAAACTCTAAGACTTCATTATCTATAAATAAAGTCCCGTAGATATTTGAGATACACACAAAAAGAAGCAATTAGACTTCTATCTTTCCTTCTCCCCGAAAGATCATAATCTCTTGTCAAATGTCTTCTCTCTAGGGTTTCCATCTAAGAATCCTAGGATTTGTAGTGTGGATATTAAGAATAGACTACTCTAGTGGTCTTTTATACTCGGCGATAGTAGAAGACGGTGTTCGTGTTCGAATTGTTGTTTGTATTCGCGGTTTGTGCTTGTAGTACGTAAAGTGGGTCTTGGTTCATTGATGTTGGAAAACTCAAAGTATTCCGTTGCGCTTCATTATATAATTCTTATGTGATTTACATGCTTTCTTTAGAGATTTAACAAGAAGAATTTTGATCGAGTGATAGGATATATGTACGTACAACCTATCTCTTATCAGAATGTCATCGAAGTGGAATTGCCACATTACCTAGATTAATTAAAGGTGATGGTGAATAAAATTGCTCTTCGTGATGATAATTGTGTTATTCATTCACACGATTAAACACTAAGACAAAATATTATACGGAATAAAAGATGAAAAAGGCCGTTAGGACTTTTTCTTGATTTGCTAAAGAGAATAACTATTCACGGAACTTATTCATGGAGGCGTGCAATTCCACTTGTTCGTCTCGGCAATTAATGATGGAGATAGATTTTTAAACTTTGATTGATAATAAATATCTCTGATCGGTAATAGTTTGTTTTTTATCCAAATTGTCCAAATAACTTTTAAACACGCGAAATTGAGCTTCGTAAAACTTATTGACAGCTCATCCGTGAATAAATTATTCTCTTTGCTAAATGTAAGATACCGTAGCATGTCCGAGCTAGCCTTCTCCCGAAAGCAGGCGCCGCATCACCCCATTTAATAGTGAATTTCTTCATTCAAATTAATGAGTGCTTGATTTATGCATGCCACCCGCCGTGATTATATTAGCTTAGCTGTCTGACTTTCGTAGATGATCACCAAAATTTAAGCCCTTTGATTCTTTGTAACTTAGGTGTTCGGATACCTTTGACGCATCTCGACTAATTATGAGACCTAATTCCACTGCTCCTTTGTGGAGAGCCAAATTAAAACCAGAGAAAAGTTCCGTATAGACTAGCCTCAAAAGAGTTGATAAAACCTGAGCAGTTTCAAACTTAAGACCTAGAAATGAATAAATTCCTAAGTCTCAAGTCTTGACCACCAAACCAACCCCTTGAGGTTTTTAAGCCCTTTAATTTGTAGGCCATGAAGCCCTTTGGTTTGTCAGTCATTGTAGGCCATGCATTACATTCTGAAACCGACAAGGTTACAAAGATTAGAGTTGAAAGTTGAAACCAATAAGTTTGAACGCATAAATCCATCAACTTTCTGCAAACATTTATAAAAGGTTATGCGGAAATTTTAGTTGAAGCGAGCAAATCCCATATGGAATTCTCTTTTGGTTCACATATGGTCCAGAAAGAAAATTGTACAAGTGGAATAGAACAATGAAACCTCGTTTTTGAAGATAAATAATCAACTCTCACTATTTTGTTTTCCCTCAACGAAAGTTAGCTTTGTTAATTATAAGATTAATGAAGTTTGAAGCTTTAATGCAGATTTTCATGAAGGGTGTGGGCAGTAATTCCAAAGTTGTGGAACATTTCTTGGGTAAGCCCTAGTTCAATCATTGGACTTATTGATTGGTGGTTCGATAATAATTTCTCTAACTTTGAGAAATCGATTTGGGAAGCTTGCCCTGGTTCATTCTGTTGCTTCATTATTATATATGGCATTTTGGAGAAACTATAGTTATTAATCTATAAAAAAGAGAGGTATTTTTGTTCACAGTCTAAGTTACAAAAAAAGTGAACATTATCCACTTTGCATGAAGTCACCATGGGTCCCACGTCATTTTGTCAAAATTGTTCATTTTTTGCAAAATTAAATTTTCGATCCTTTCCTGCAAGAAAACCCAAATCACTATCAAAACTTATTAAGTGCTTGATCTAACGATACTTCTCTTCTTTGCAAATTGTAGTCAAGAATTGAGACCAATTACAATTGAATTATTTGGTCCAGTATTCAATGATTTATAATTGAGCTAATTTCTACAGCGAATATTAAAATATTAGGTTTCAAAAAGTCAATCGCTCTTATCATGCATAATTTCATATGCGGATGAACAAAATAATACACTTTAAAAATTCAAAACCCTATGTATGTGATGACCGTAATTTTGGCCATAATTTTTTTGAATAAAATTACTCCTAAAATTATTAATTTATTTAGTTAGGTGTAATTGACTTTGTAACTAAACCCCTTAATTAGAAATTCTAATCTAAAAATCCTAACTAAACTAGTAAACTACCCTAACCAATTTTACTACCACACTCCACCCATGCATCAATTCTCTTACCCCACCACACCCCTAGCTCCCTCATCTCTCTTACACACACCCCATCACTTCCAATTACTCCACCCAATCCTATCTATCTAAATTCCAACCCCCCGTTCAAATCCCAATCTCCGCAGAGAAAGAGACCTCCTTAATTTTAAGGCTGTGTTTTTATGAACTTAATTTAAATCTGAGAATTTTATACTTTTTGAATTTTTTTACATTTGTTAATTTTGCGCCAAAACTTTTGTGGGTTATTGATTCGTCTCGACGAGAGGAATCGGAAAAGTAAATTTTTTTTTACTTTTACCAAAATATTTTGAGAAATAACCACTTTCTAGCCAAAAAAATCATTTTTTTCTCTAAAAATAGTTATTTCTCAAAATACTCGGGTAAAAGTAAAAAATAAAATTACTTTTCTGATTCCTCTTGTCAAGACGAATTAATAACCCACAAAAGTTCGGCGCAAAATTAACAAATGCAAAAAAAATTCAAATAAAGATAAATTTTTCATATTTAAGTTAAGTTCATAAAAATGTTTCAATTTTTTCCTGAGAGAGGGAGAGTGAGTGAAGGAGCTGGAAAGGAAGAAAGAGGGAGAAGAAATCTGGGCAAAGAAAAAGAAGGAAAAGAAAAGAAGAGGAAGAAGACCACCAGAGTTCTAGTGGTGCAAGGTCTTGTTTTAATGATCTAAATCGATCGTTCACTATGTAAAATTCGTTGAGAACACAAGTCTTGTAAATATTTATGCTCATCGGATATTATTTAATGTCTTTTCAAAATACATTTCTACTGAGAAAAATAAACAATTGACAATGGATCAAATCCACTTTAATCTATTTTTCTCAAGCAAAACTATATTCCGAGAAGATAACGATCGATATCTTGATGAATTTGATTTTTTAGTTCTGCAAAAGTGAATAAATTGGACCATCCAAACGAACCATGCACATGCCCGGAAAACAGGCGAGTTGCACGTACGCTACAGTTGAGTTGGGTTTCACAAAAAGGCATGGAGAGGTTTTTCAGTCACTTAGCAGCTCATTGGCCATTGTGTGTTGGAGATGTCGAATTTTGTCAATCCCAAGGCAGATTGGATTTTTTTCCAAAGGACCTGCATGGATCATCTCTGATATTCCTCGAACAAAGCAGAGCGTCGACTCCCTCCCTATCTTATTGGGGGCCTGAAGCAAAATATAAATTGAGGCGCCTTATAAATTTTTCCTCCAAAATAATAAAATCTTAATCAATCTAGAGAAAGGTACAAATAAAAAACTTCAAAATTATTACTTATAATTTGTGAAATACACTTTGATTCCCTTCTTCTATCTTGGTTGATAATCTGATCCTTTTTTTTTCCCTCACGAGATCCTCAACCCTTGGCATAATACAAGACATCAATCAAACAATTTGTTTCCAATTTCATAGTATACCTGAAAATATAAAGTTGTTGCCGAGCCAAAAAGAAAAGAAAAGAAAACATAAAATCGTTTCTTGAGAATTAAAATAAGAATTGCACATAAATATATATGGTGTGCTGTTGTTTTTAACACAATATCATAGTTTATGCGCCAAAATGGAGAGAAAAAATGTTTACAACTTTGACAAATCATTGGAGATGCTGCTCTCCAACCAGCTCTCTCCATTTCTCTATTTTGGAGACTCAAAATATTGCATTTTCTGGAAAAGAGTATGTACAGAGAATATAATTATTCATTAATTTTTATCTCTATTTTTTAAACACATGCACCTTCATTAATTCCTTTTCAAAATACAATTTTCCCTCCAAAAGTTTAATTAAAGTAACTTAATGTATTTGTAAAAAAATATCGAACATTATTCACATTTTAAAGATATTATCAATATCTATGTTGTATACATAGAACTTGTATATAATGCAAACTATGCATTTTAATAAATGAAGATGGATCTCCATTTTTTGGAGAATCAAAATAGGGTCTCTATTTTGGAGACCCCAAATGAAGGTGGGTTGGAGTGGCTTGATTCTCCAATGTAGAGTTTTGGTTCTCTAAACTGGAGGTATGGAGATAGCTAGGTTGGAGGAGGAGATTATGTACACATATGGAGTATGAAAAAATTATGGAGGATGTTCTTCAATACACTATTCATATTAACTAATCATATTTTATTCATCAAATGTTTATGCATATTTATGTTTCATATAATTAGCATTATTCAAAGGATATATACAATACCTATAATATAAGACCAAAAATCAATATGTCGAATAAAATTTAAGAAAATTTAAATTTGAAACTAGGAGGGAAAGTGTGGAATGGTAGAGATATGGAGTGTTAAGTTGGAGTTGGGTCAAATAAAGTAATGCTCCAAAGTCAAATTTTAAATAAACTATATATAATGTTGATCCTCTCAAATTAAAATATAGAGATAAAAATGAAGTATTGGATTGGAGATGCTACTATTAGATAGTGAAAAATTATGGGAATTTAACTGGGGAGCGTTTTCCCACTGAGAGAGATTTGGTGAGAAAGAGGAAATGGGCCAATCCAAAATTTTCATTTTAGTACTTTTCTTTCCATGTCTTACCATATATCATTCAATCTTAATGAGTGATTTAGAGAGAAACTCTGAATTTTTTTTCCTGACCAAATCACCCCATCCAAAGGGGCTTTAAGAGTGGGGTTTATATATGTATCATGTATGGGGCAGTTGTCCAAAAAGACCCCGCAGTCTCCATTTTCTTAGTGGTTTGGTCTCTATATTGGGCCTTTCTGAATTGGTCTCGTGTACACGATTGGGCTTAAGCTTTAAGCCTACTTCCACGTATGTACTATACTATACTACAAATATGTCATCAAAAGTAGATTATATTATTGTAGTACTAAATCTCATTTTGTATCTCCTTAAATTAAGGGAAAATGACGGCCCATGATGTGTTTTGATAATTAATACCCGTCAAGGACATGTTAAGAACAATTGTTAATTCTGAAAATGTCCTCAGTAGGTATTAATTATCAAAACACGTCCTAGGCCGTCATTTTCCATTAATATTTAAAGCCTTTTGGATGGCATCCTTCGGCATATACGGTTGATTTCGGTTAATGAATTTTGGAAGTTAGGTTATGTTGTTATGAGTATTATTAATAAAACCTTCTTATCCATTATGAGTATTATGAAATTGTTCGTATTTGTTTCCCGCCAATAATATGTATAGGAGGATCCTAATTCCCCTGATGTATGAGCTTAATGGTGTAAAGAACTATACGAAAACAAGAACGATTCCTCCAAAATTAGGTAAATCGATCATAGTCAAGCTTCAGTAAATTATAGATGCTTTAATTACCTCGAGACAAATTATGTGCAATGTATAAGACTGGAATAAAAGACGTCTCAAATATACATATTCTAAATAATGTTCTGATAAGTATCTGACAAGGTAAAATGCAAAAGTTCTCTCCATGACTGTAAGGTTGCTCTTCCCGTGTTGCCTATTCAGTCCTTCCGCTGTTCTAAATACATTGATAAATATGATGTCCCTTTTCGAAAATAGACCGGTAAATTAACTTCTTCTTCTTCTTCTTCTTTTTTGAAAATATCCATCAACTTTAGGATCTTTTGATTAATTATAATTAAATTATATGAATGTGCTAAGTCAGCGTGACTTTTACACCGAAAGATATGCTTTTGGGGGGTTCACTTTTTATCTCTTCTGTTTGCGTGGACAATACTGATCACTAAAAAACTAAATTAAAAAAATGGATAATACTAGCAAGACAAGTGTTAAGTCTCTAGAATGATCGTTTCAGGAAATGGTTTGTTGCCCTTAGGAAACAAAATAAAAAAATAAATAAAGAATAATAGAACTGCTTTGTGTCTCGATCGATGACGTGTAAAAATGAAAACTACTGTAAAAATATATATATAAAACCTAATTTCTCTATGTGGTTTACATACGTGTCGTCCACTGATCATATACGTGTCAAAACAACAATCCAAACAAGAGCCCAGAATGGTGATCAGTAAGTTAATTAAGAAAATGCTTTTTGAGAATATTGTAGTATTTGCATATATTTGATTGTTAAACTAGTAGTATCATGCAATAATTTCATAATTAGGATACGAAAACCCGTTGGAGCAATTGTAGATTCGCATTCGGTGCATGTCACTTTTTGCTATCGGAAGGCTAACGAGATTAGGTTGTTGACTTGTTCAAGCATGCAGCAGTTTCTCAGGCTGGTTTTGTTTTACATAGTGTTGCACCCGATTTTTTGTTATCAATTTTGTCTCAGAATCAGGAACGAACAATTGTTCCTCGTTGTGTAAAAAGCTATCACTCTTGTACTCCCTTTGACTTAATATATGTAAGTTATGTTGTGGGTTTAAAAAAAAATTGGAGATTCACATGTTATTTTAAAAAAATTTATGCCTTGTTCTCTTTACAATTCAAAAAGCATTTTTCAAAAAATTTCCTCTAGGTTCCCCCTACTTCCAACATTTCTCTCTATTTCTCTCCACTTATTATCCCTACTATTTTTAAAAAACTTTTCAAAATACAAACAAACACAGCATTATGTCTGAACGATTGGACGGAGGGACTGAATGTGTCCGAACGATCGTTCTGTCCATGTATGAAATATATTTATTTTCTTTTTTTTTTGCTCGGCAAAAGAAAATTTTATTAAACTCGAAAAGGGTACATCGAGTAAAAGGAAATGGAGAACCAGAAAGGTCACCACAGCCCTAAATAGGGAAGGAAAATAAAAGGAAAGTTACATCCAAAAAAGACACCTAAATAATGAGTCTTCTAACACCGTCAAGATTTGATTTGATATCTTCCACCGTATACACTTTTATATCAAACTTGGCTTTGATCCACATGGCTGCTCTTGATTTGATTAACTCTTCCAAATGATTGCAATCCATAATTTTATTGTTGAAAATAGCGTCATTCCTTGCAATCCAAATAGACCATAGGGTTGCATAGAAACAACACTCCCAAAAATGTTTCTCCAAATTTTGAAATGAGAAGAGAACCACCAGAAAGATAAATCCGCCAAATTTGAAGGAGCCACCCAAACTATGTTCCACCAATCGGCTATTCTTGACCAGATGACCATCGAAAAGGGACAAGATAGTAGAACATGCACTGGAGTTTCCAATTGCAGCAAACAAAATGGGCAAAACAAAGCTGTTTCATCTACTCCTACCATTATGTTCCTACTACTCAAAATTGATCTAGTTGCAATCTTGATTTGACATGCCATCCGCGAGAAAATCTCCACTTTTGGAGGGCTAAGACTTCTCCACAAAGAACCAAGTCCGGAATTTTGGGTAAAAGTTTCAGCTTCCCAAAGATCATAGACAGACTTAACAGAAAATAAGTTATTAGAATTCCCAGTCCAGAGCATCACATCCAATCTTGACGGCACCAAAGACACATTTTGTAATCTGCCAATTAAATCATTCATTTGTTCACGTTCCCAATCATGCAATCTCCTTTGAAAAAACAAACTCCAATCTCCATTACCTTCCGAGTTGAGCACATTACATACCAGTTCATCTCTTTGCGACGATTTCAAATACAATCTTGGAAACTCCTCTCGTAGTGTTTGATCCCCCATCCATTTGTGATTCCAAAAAGAAGTGTTATTTCCGGAATACACTTGAATTCTAAACCCATCTTGAATTACGTTCTCCATTGCACTCTCTGTATTCCCAATTGAACATATGTCTCTCCAGATACGATGGTAATTGAGGAAGTCAATCTTGATGTGAGAGACCATACTTCCTGCACACTACTCTAGCCCATAGAGAATCCTTTTCTCTACTAATTCTCCACCACCATTTTGCTAACAAAGCATGATTCTGCTCAACCATCATTTTCACTCCTAAACCTCCATAGTTTTTACTCTTTGTTATAGTTTCCCAACTAACCAAATGGATCTTCTTATCAATGGAATCACCCCAAAAAAATTGTCTTTGAAGTTTTTCAATCTTCCTTGCAACCGAAATTGGCATCTTAAAGAGGGACATGAAGTAAACAGGTAAACTACTTGTATTTGAATCGATAAGTGTCAATTTACCTCCAGATGACATAAATCTCCTTTTCCATACTGCCAACTTCTTCTCCAGCCTATCTATCGCAGGTCGCCAAGTTTGAACTCTTCTAGGATTAGCTCCAAGTGGGAGTCCGAGATAGTTTATAGGAAGTGAACCAATACGACACCCCATCACCAGAGCTAAATTAATGACATCCTGATCTTGGCATTTAACCCCACACATCACACTCTTTGAGAAGTTAATTTTCAGGCCTGACATGAGTTGAAATAGCCTAAGAATTCTTTTTAGAGCAACCATTTCCTCCAACTTATTCTGACAGAAAATGAGAGTGTCATCTGCAAATTGTAGGTTTGCAAAATTTCTTTATTTTCTTAATACAGGTTTGCAAAATTTGCAATATTATATTCGTTCGCCCGCTCAACATTTCTTTTAAAATCTAACCCCTAGCCCATCTAAATTCCATCATTATAAATGCATGCATTTTACCTTATGAAAGAACATAATGGAACATTGGATTATGTAGTTTACTTTTGAAATATACGTGTTTATGGACCATACTGAATGTACGATGTTTGTAATTGCATATGCTAATTAAAAACATCTATGATAATTTTTTTGGTGGTATTTTTGCAACTTTTATTGGTAGTATTGATTTAGTCTTTGACGCGTTCTATTATTATCTTTATTTTGCTAATGTTCGCCCACTCGACACCTGAATCCTGTGTTTTCCCCTTGATTTTACCATAACCACACACACCTTACACACAAATGCAGCTTACTCACATATTTTGCAGGTTCCACACAATAAATTATTTGTGGTTGTAGAATTTTTGAAAAACTAATTACATTGAGGCTGGCATATATTTTAACCACATGTGATTGTGTGTTAAAATAATTTTCTAATAAGTATATTTCCTCATTGGGCTAAATTTAGAGGTACTTTTTTCATTTTTTTTTTTGTTGTTTTTGTCTTCTCTTTATTAATTTTTACCAATAGATTCGGGTCAAATTTCTGGATTAATCTTTGATTTTAAATAATGAAATCTAAAAAGTAAAAAATATGACCAAAAGTCGCACAAGTTCTCTAAAAAAGAAAAAAGTTTAAAAAATAGCTTTTCACTGTTATTTAGGTCTTTAGAGGTGGCGTTCTTCTAAACTTATTTTGAGCTAAAAGTCCCATATTAAATTCACTTACTCTCCTTAACTTAAGTCAAAATAAGTTTTAAGTCAACGCTTCCCAACAAGCCCGTGATTGCTCGTGAAATGCCAAAAATGCTCCCTTTATTTCCCAATGTGGATAACTTTTCAAAATAGAAAGGGCAATATTGTAATTGTGTTTGTCTAGGCCAATTAAGTTTTTAGAAGAAATAGGTTTAGAAGAACAGTTGATCCAAACTTATTCCCAAATACAGTAAGTTCCAAAATAAGTTTAACTCCTGTTTCAAGTTCACAAGAACGCCACCAAAGTTGCCTTATCTGAACTTTTTACAATTCTGGTATATATTTGATTACATTTTCTATTTCCCTCGTCGAGTGTTAACAAAATTTTGTCAAAAAGCTAATAGTACAAAAGTAATTTGAGTCGAATACCGAATGTAATTAAGAAAAATTAGTTTAGTCCAAGTGATTTTCTTGTCACAATTAAAGAAGCCGCGGTAATGAAACGAAGGAAATTAATCCTACAACCACACATATTCTGTAATGACCCGAATTTTCAAGTCATTTTTTTTAATTACACATTTTATTATAATTCTTTTATCATTTATTAAAGTGTTTGTATTATTATTATTTAACTCTAGTAGATGGCCATTAAAAAATCTTTTGATATCATAAGATTTTTTTTCATATCTTGAACCATGACATTCTTGTACCCAACTATTATAGAACCCTAGCCTTAAGTTCATGATCCTAACAATCTAGGATAAGATAAGATTACATTTTATTAGATATGATTAGGATCAGATTAGATTGGATTTGATTTGATATGGTTAGGATAGGATTTTATTGGATATTATATAGAGTTTTTAAGATATTGTTAGATTATATAAGATTTTATTAGATATAGTTGGATTTTTGTAGATTTGATTTAGATATTATTAGATTTTATAAGATATGGTTATGATTATACAAGATTTGATTTGGATATGATTAGATTTGATTTGATTCTTTAGATAATCTAGATTCTTCTTCCATTACTATAAATAGGTTCCTTCTCTCCCTTTCACACCCCACAAACACATTCACAACCACACCACACCACACCACACCTCACTTCCCTTCCTTTCTCATTCCAATTGTTAGCTTAGAGAGAGAGAGAGAGAGATAAAAGAGAAAAAAAAAAAAACCTTGAGAGTTTAGTTTATAAATAGTTAGTGATGTTTTGAAGGGTGGATATTGGTATGAAAAAATATTTTAAGTCATTGATTCGTGGACAAAACGGCTAGTCATATTTGAGGTTATCCGAGGAGTATACAATATGCTTCCTACTTCCGGAATCCTTTCTTCACTCTCAATTTTGTACTCATTTTGATTATCTCGTGATATTTGTTCACTCCTATGGAATATTGTTGGAAAGTGGAATAATTAGTATCGAATATGATGTTGTTGGCTGAGTCTTATAGAATTGTTTAGTACGGGGATTGAGTGAACTCATGCACCAATAGCCTATCCAATAGCCAGAATGGGTCGAGGATGACTCGGTGAGGAAGGTATTGGGAGAGTGTCACTGATCATGTACTGAGAGGACATGGTATGAGGTCCCCTGTGATTGTTACTTCGACTTGATGGTCGATTATCGTTTCTTGATTCCACTTATGAGCTTTGTTATTCTGTTGTATCGTATACTTCCCGGATAATTTCTTTTTCAGGTGTGGGGCCGGATTAGTCAAAATTGAATCGGAGCATTTAAGTATTAATTTGGAGATGTCTTGGAAGAATTGATAATTTTAGAGCATCTAGAAGATTATTTGGAAGGCGACTTAAGTTTATTTTGATGATGTAATTTATTTATGGAGAAAATAGGGGCCTAGAAGTGTTTGAAATACAGTGTATTTTGGAGTTTATTTTTAGAAAATAGCGGGGCGTTACATATTCAAATAAACCGAAAGAATAATTTGTATAGAACCGCGAAATGAGTCCTTTAAAAGCGCGTGTGCTCAATTTGTGCTTGTGCACAAGCCCTCTTTTTTGGATTGAAACATAAGAAGGAACCGAAAAATATACGAGTAATATAAAGGGGTGCATACCCTGCATACATATTACTGATTTTTGATCGAGTTGATTTTTAAAAAAGTAATTTGTATAGAACCGCGAAATGAGTCCTTTAAAAGCGCGTGTGCTCAATTTGTGCTTGTGCACAAGCCCTCTTTTTTGGATTGAAACATAAGAAGGAACCGAAAAATATACGAGTAATATAAAGGGGTGCATACCCTGCATACATATTACTGATTTTTGATCGAGTTGATTTTTAAAAAAGTTTTTAAGCAAATTGTTTAAACAAAATAAGTGCCTTCGATTATTTTTTTTGAGACCTGAGGCAAGTTCCAAAGCAAAATATTCATGAGGTATGTATTCATTTGTATGTCAACTGTGGTACAATCACCGCACTAAATCCATAGCATATGTCCATCCCGCGTGTGGGTCCCATAAAATACAAATAAAAATAACAATAATTTTTAAAATAATTTTTTATGAAATCTTGTGAAAAATCAGATCTAATGAATTTCGGTAAGTTTTTTTTAGTAGATTCGTTATTCAATTTCACCCTTACAAATTCAGAAAAAATACTTTGTGATATCTATTGAGCTCCCACAAAAAATTATTTAAAAATTTACAGATATAATTTTTTATTTTTTGGACCCCGAAGTGAACCTCACACGCGTGCGGTGGGCATAGACTTGTGTCTGCATGTACAACATCAAAGTCCGATAAAAAAAGGTGAGCGATTTTGCCACTTTCCTTTTTGTTAATGTCACTCTCATTTGTGTCTTGATTAGATAATTTATTTTGTAAGAGAAGATGATTGACATTAACAAAAGAGATTAAATTCTTTACACTGCCGGTATAAACATTTATGTCCTTCAAATTAATTATATTGTGCCATGCACGTCGTCATATTCTATTGATTAGAACCACTATTTTACAACATAACACGATATAATTGATTTAAAAGAAATAAATGTTTATGCTGTCTGTCTAAAAAATTTATTCTCTTAACGAAGCAGATGACAAAATTAATTCGAAAAATGGCCATCAAGTACAACTCTATCCGCTAGACTACTACCATCAAGTACTTTTTCTGCCACGACACCAGCCTTTACAAGTACCGTTCAGATTGCAGAGGTGTTCGGTACGAGAGATTATTCGGGCATGGTCATGTGGTGCCCTAAGGCTCTCTGTACCATATAAATATATGCACCACATATTTATGTGGTGCATATATTTGTGTGGTACAGAGAGCCTTAGGGCACCACATGACCATGCCCCATGGCATAGTATAATTTTTGGTTCGGTATACCCAAGAACTGCAGAAAAAAGGGGCGAAATTTAAAAAGATCTGAATGTACCAAACTTTTTGTGCAACACCAAAAAGAATCCACTGTCTGTGGGGAAGAAGATCTCTCAAGTCCACAAAAACATGTGGCTGAGAAATCACTCTCCCATGACGTGGCACCCCACACTTCACTTTAAACAAATCCAAATCCTAAACCGCGGCCATGCCAGCAAAGACTTCCCTCACCCTTCCCAAACTCATATGCCCATGAGTGAGAAAAAGATTTAGTGAGAGAGAGAGAGAGAGAGAGAGAGAGGAAATCCAGACCCAAAGGAAGAAGGTGATTCAAAGTAGAGTTTTTATTCTTTCCTCGAATTAGTTGGGATTTCGGGTGTTTTTCTAGGGGAAAATTGGAAGGAAAAACATGAAGGACACGGCGATCAAGCTGTTTGGGAAGAAGATTGCGCTGCCGGAGAACGGCTGGAATCCGGCGGTCTCCGGCGAAGACTCCAGTGGTCTTTCCGGGGCTGAAGATGGGAAGTCTTGCGGTGATCGTAGTTCGGCGAAGAGCGCTTGTTTGGGAGACAAGAAAGTAGTGATGAGCAGAACAGGGAATGAAGAAGAACAGAGTGATCATGAAGAGGGAAAAGAATTGGCAGCTGATGACAAGGTTTCTTTCCATGCATGCATCCATCCATCTGTATAAATATATATCCGTTGTTGATAGAGACAATTGTGTGTGAATTTTGAGAACAACCCATTTTCCAGATTGCTAAAAGGAGTAATGGGTCGATCTTACTTTTTTTGGCCTTTTGCCTTGTTTCCGATAATAGTACACTGTTTGTTTCCCCTTGAAGAACAACCCATTTTCTCTTTTGTTTTTGTTTTTTGGTTCTCCCCGCTAGACGGTACTGTTCAAATCTGGACAATAGTACAATGATATAATCAATAGTTTGGATTTGCTCGAAAATGCTAGCCTTAACGATAAGAGTTGATTGTAGCAATCCACGATCTAGATTTGGTTGTCCCGTCTAGTCCAAATTAAGGACCGGAGATAGATCCGATTCCTTTAATTTTTTTCCATTTTTGCCAATAAAGTTTAACTTCTGGAATTATCTTTATCTTGGAATAATTTAATACTCCTATTTTCAGATGTCCTACTTCTTTATGACTGAATATATTCGACTCGAACTTTTTTCTTTCTGGAAAATTCTTTCTTTGGAACTGTCAGCTAAGCACTTGTTTGGCATTTCGTTGTTTTACTGGATGTCTGGATGTATTTTTTGGGCAGATTGCCTAAAGAACATATGCAATCTGTAAGGGTCGGCCTTTCTTTTGACCATTTCTCCAGGAGGAATATATTTTCTTTTACCCTCTTGAGTTCTTCTGAACTTAACTTATACTTATTTCTTCGTTTAGTGTGTTTTGTTCGTCTTTTTTGAATTTTTGTTTGATTCATGTGATTTTTTTAATTAATCATCTATCTCAACGAGAGGAGTTTAAAAAGTACAAAATTTTGGTCAAATTATGACCGAAAGCAAAAATTTTTTTATTAAAGACGAAAACAATATCAAACAGCCGTCTTTTTTAGTTTAAATGTCCGTTTTATTTGAATTTTTTCAACATCAGTCCGTATTTTTATACTTTTCCAATTTGTCTTGTCGAGATATCAATTAACCTCTAAAATTACGTCGAAAAGCTAAACAAAAAGTTACAAAAAAAAATTATACAAAAATCGAAATAAGCTCTAGCTAGGCTTATAATTTTAAGCCTAAGTTTAAAAGAACGCAGACTTACTCTTTTTTAGATCCCTCTCTAGATTTCTTGATTAGTTTGTTCGTCGTAATTTCCTTCTACAGTAAGAGTCTTTGGAAATAGTTAGGACCTAATGGTTCCCTCTCTAGCTTTCTTGATAGGATATTGTTCAAACGATTTTTAACTTATCTCAATTATGTTCAAATTTGCAGGATTTGTTTGAAGGAAACCCCATTGAGTGCAAACAACAAGGGGACACAAACCAAGAACCATTGCCGGAGTCTGAGCATGATAACCCTAAAACACCTTCTATTGATGAAGAGAATGCAACCGCAAAAGCTCCCAAGGGTGAAAATGACCAAAGTGACCCAAACAACCCACAACAGAAACCCCTCAAGAAACCTGACAAAATTATTCCTTGCCCCCGTTGTAATAGCATGGAAACCAAGTTCTGTTATTACAACAACTACAACATCAATCAGCCCCGGCACTTCTGCAAGAACTGCCAGAGATACTGGACCGCCGGTGGAACCATGAGGAATGTTCCAGTAGGTGCTGGTCGTCGCAAGAACAAGAACTCTGCCTCACATTTTCGCCATCTCACCATTCCTGATGTATTACATGGAATTCGAATCGATCCTACAAATGGAATCAACCACCCTAACTTCAAAACTAATGGAACGGTTCTCTCTTTTGGACCAGAAGCGCCTCTTTGTGAATCCATCGCTTCCGTCTTCAAACTTGCAGAGAAGAAGGGGGGTTCTAACGGCGGAGAAATTGTTGATGATTGCTCTAGTGGATCTTCTGTCACGACATCAAATTCAGTGGCAGAAGGGGTGAAAAATGGGTTTATTCAAGAGCCAACAATGAGGAATTTAAACGGATTTTCCCCCCAAATTCCATGCCTCCCCGGAATTCCCTTTCCTTATCCTTGGAATTCCACGATTCCTGTTCCGGCCTTTTCCCCGTCTGGATTTCCTATGCCGTTCTACCCTCCTCCCCCCTACTGGAACTGTAACATACCTGGCGCTTGGACTGTTCCTTGGTTCCCTGTACCAAATTCACAGCTTGGGAAACATACAAGAGATGGGGAATTGCTCAAACCAAGCAACCCAGAGGGAAAAGAGGCCCAACAACAGAGGAATTCAGAGGGATCTGTTTTGATTCCAAAAACATTGAGGATTGATGACCCTGATGAGGCAGCGAGGAGTTCTATTTGGGCAACGCTTGGGATCAGGAACGATGATTCCGCCAGCAGAGGAAGCCTTTTCAAGGGCTTCCAACCAAAGGGTGAGAAAAAGAATCTGACACCCGAAACCCCTCAAGCGCTTCGGGCTAATCCTGCAGCATTCTCTAGATCCCTCAGCTTCCAAGAGAGTAGCTAAGCGGGAGTATTGAGTTTGTCGGAGAGTGATTGGAACTCCATTCATCATCCAAGATAGATGTTTGATTCACAGACTTGATGGGGGGACTCATTTCAGAGAAGGTAACAGGGAATGAGAATTCCTTTCTTGTGACATTTAGAAGAAGTACCTTGTTTTCCCTATTTGGTTAGTGTCAGTTGCTCAGTTGCTGTGGATATATGTACAGGAATGCCTGACATTAAGAAAAAGTGGGAGTGCTGTAAATGTACCAAAATCCCAGATGTTTTGGATGATGTAACTGTGAATTCCAATCCTGATACAAAAAGTCCAGACACGGTTGTGTCTGGAGTTGTTCGATGTATGTGGACCCATGTACATTCAATGGCTCCAGACATAGTAGTGTCTGAAGTTGTGTTTTAAAATTGTGTCTGTAGCATTTGCTCATCTGGATAATGGCTCTTCATCCTATCTAACTGTCTTCCTTGTTGGTCTGAATAAGAATAAACTTCTTCTATCTTCTGAGATTTTGTTTTGCTTTAAGGTGTAACAGAATACCAAATGTGTTAAATTATGTACTACTAACTGTTAGGCTCAATATGCAAATGGTTCTTTCTCCTTTTTCCTTGGTGGTTTTGAATAAGAACGGAATTTCTTCGATCTTCTGAGAATGTGTGTTTCCATTTTAAGGGCCTGTCTGTTCGGCATAGGAGTACAAATTCTACCACTGAAATAAAAATCAGTTCAAGAATTTTATATATATGTTGGACCAAAAATCCTACAACACAGGAGATTTATAATATCTCAAGTCGCCAGACTTGTCACGAGTACTATGGATTGTATGTATTTGTTGGACCAAAAATCTTATAGAACAGGAGATTACAATATTTTGAGATTACTATGGTTAGATGATATATTCTTTATTATTAGTCAGATGGATCAAACAGGCTCTTAATACTCAAATGAGATTCCAAATAACAGCAAAAATAGAAAAAAAATGGAGATTATTCTGGTGGAAAGGTCCAAATTAAAGTCCATGCATGTGTAATATATATGCAACCTATGACCAACGTACAAAACATTATAAAGATATCTTGTACACCATTATAATATAATATTAGAGACATATTAATCCAAGAAGAGGGGATGATCAAAAGAAAAAGAAAAAATCCAAAAAGAGAGGGGTATGGTCAAGGCTGGACTTGTTGTGTGGATATGGTGGCAAATCCAACAACTTTTTGAATTTCTGTTGAGGCCATTTATGCACCGATAAAGGAGGACTCCACAAAGAGATAGTCTTCTTCATGGAGACTCCGGCGCAATCTCAGCCATTTATTCGTGCAATTATTGGTTAAGATTCATTTTTAATTATGACCGGTTACAATTAACTCTTCTCCGAAATTTTTTTATTAACATCTTGACCGTTCAAAATATTTTGAACGATCACGATTGAGTATTGTAAATGTTTACAGCACCTCGGTAAAAGAAGATTTTCTCCTCCACAAAAGGCCACCCAACTTTCTCTTTCCAACTAGCAACTTGCACAAGATAATGGAAAGCTTGTATAAATCTCTCTCTCTCTCTCTCTCTCTCTCTCTCTCTCTCAATGTTCTTCTTTGTCAACAATGACTACTATTTTACAAAACAAACTGTGGACACGATTTAGAAGTACAAATGAAGTTCCTATTTGCCCCACTTTTTTTCAAAGCTATCAGGGGTTTCATTAGTTGACTATTAGTCAACACACTCTTTGCTGCCCCATGAAATACTAGCTAGATTTGCTACAATCACACACAACACCCGCAAACACTTGCACAAAATTACTCACATCACATTTGGCCCCACACACATTGAAAGTGTGTGATGTATGTGAACCTCATATGGGATGTGAGTGAGTTTGTATAAGTGATTGTTTGTTTGTGTGTGGTTTTAAAACTATTTCTAGCTCATAAGGTCATAGGCTGTAAACATGCGATCTTTGCTCTCGCAGATTTTAATAGCTTGGGATTTGTTTAAAAAAAGCTTTAATGCTCAAGCCTCGTGCTCTTACTAATGAATGCAAATTATGTGACTTAGGTCTTGTGTTCAACACTCACGTTTTCGCCATCCCTCTCCTTTAGTTACAGGTAGATCTAAGGCAAGGAATAATTCTTCCCCGTACGTAGCGTTCTAGCACCATAGAAAATATGAACGCATCATATACATAATTGTCATATAGAATGTAAAAGAAATGGTGATAATCTCAGGATGTTTATTGATCATCACCATGCGCTTTTCCATACCGAATAGCCACAGATTAGGAATGAGGGCAATCAACTGACAACAGTGATATCTACACAGACATTTTAGATACAGATCCTACACAGATCAATGTGTGGGGCCCGGCCACTACGAGTTCTACACAAACGATTCAAGCCTTTAATTAAATATAAAATATTTTTTAAAGGGGTCCCGTGAAAAATCAGCTCAATCCGATACTTATAAATACTCAATTCAATCATCTAACTTTTCATTAAGATTTCAAAATAATGAAGAGTTAGATGATTGGATCGAACATCTATAGGTATCGGATTGCTCTGATTTTTTGCTAGAACCCTTGAAAAAATATTTTACATTTAATGAACGCCTCAAAAAACCCATAGTAGGCCCCACTCACTGATCTGTGCAAGATGTGTTTATAAGATGTCTGTGTTAACAGACTTATTGTTACGATCAACTGAACCCATCTATGGAAACCAACAGTTTGTGCACTGACAGTGCATAGACCGGGGTTCTAGATCCTTTCCGAAACAGTTTTAAAATAATTTTTCAATTGGTCCGGAGAAAAATCAGCTCAATTGGTCAAAACCCACAACAAAACAAAAATATAGCTTGATTAGGACAATACAGAACCGAAAAGATAATTTGTGTTCCCAGCAAATGCAAACCACAATTTCATGAGCAAATTGGAGTTGTTAAATGGACCCAAATCCACCCAAGTGCCATAAATGCTGTTTGGCACTCTGTCTTGCTTTTGCTTTCTTCCTCTTTTTTTTCCTCCTTTTCCTCTTTCCCTTTCTTAAAGGCCACTATGCCATTTTGTCAAATCATAGGATGTGACTAGAACCGGATAGTATGCATGAAGTAAGGGTCATCATCGGCCGGTCTGCTAAGTCACTACGTAAGCCTGCCCGCGAGCTGGGCTAAGCGAACTTTTTTCTTTTTGCAGGTTGAGTTGCGTTTTTTAAGTTGAAGTCCAAACCCGTCAACAGACTAGCCCAATTGCCGGGCTAGCGGGCCAAAATTCGGACCGGCTCACTGGCTGGGCCGCACAAATTTTGAAAAGAAGGGTGGAAAAAAGAAAACATAAAAAGTTTGAGTAAAAAAAACTATACCCCTATTTTTTTTTTTAGTACTACACCCCTAAATTATTGTTTCCGAGCAGAAAAGGACAATGATTAAATAATAAATAAAAAACATTCAAACATTCTTCTTCTTCTTCTTCTTCTTTGCCTTGGAACATTTGGATGCAAATTACATGCAGTAAAGTTGCATATGTTTAGTCTTCAACAACACAAGGAAGGAATGGGTATGCTCCAAGACCACTGATTTTTGGGCTATCGGATGGGTCTTGCGGACGGTTACCGTGGGCAGGCCGACAGACGAGCTGAGTAAAAATTCATAGGCTCAAGCCCGGCTTATGAAAACTTCGGGCTGGGTTAGCCCGCCCATTGGACGGGCTCGGGCCGGGCAATAGCCCAATGGGCCGGGCAGGCTTCGGATGGATCGCGGGCCTTCGGACTAAATGATAACCTTTAGTTTGGACCGTTTCATTTTGGGTCTCACAAATCACAATCCTGGACAAGGTCTCTAATAAATTCTCTATTTATCTCTTTTATTTATTACTTAAAAAAATCTCTCTCAAAAACCAAACCAAATATATATATTTTTTATATTTTGGAATTTATGAAATATTCGCATTAAATCTTTTTTAAAATAGTCATTTGCCTCAATGAACGGAGTCTCAAAAGTAAAAATTATGCTCCATTCGTCCCTATTTAAATGTTCACTACGTTTTGCATGCCATTTTCAATAGCCTATATCTCTCGGCGTATATTATATTTTATATTTTTGAAATTATCGTCTTATAGAAATAATTGAGATCTATCAAATAAGATCCATGTGAACACCACGCTAGCATTGGTGGTTTGTTCTCCTCTCTTCCAGTGATGACCAAAGTTCAAGTCTCATGGGTAGCAGATTTGGGGTTTAAGGGCTATGAGTAGCCTTTGAGCCCTCGTTGACTAACACATTAACACCCTGCTAACCCCCCACTGATGTATATCGTCTAGAAAAAAAAAGAGATCTATGATGTATATTTTTAACAATATACATCGAGAGATATAAGTAATTGAAAATGACGCACAAAATTATAGTGAACACTTAAAAATGGATGGAGGGAATATTACCCAAAAGCAAACATGAGTAAAAAAACACGAAATTCTTTGTTGAGCTTATTTTGATTTCGATCTATAGCCTAGTTTGGCATTATAAGCCTAATGGCTTATTTTTTATTCTTATTCAATTTTTTTTCGCATTTGTTAGTTTTTCGTCAACTTTTTGAGGATTATTGTTTCGTCGTGACCAGACAAATTTAAAAGGTAAAAAATTAGGATCGACATCCAATTTTTTTTAATAAAGACGAAAATAAGCCAATTTTTTTTCAAGTTTATTATATATTATACTCTTCAAAAAATTCTAAAAAAATTGACCCAAAACTAAAAAGAGGTTCACCAAACACCATGAAATACCATCTGTCTAGTAATTAATTTCACCCAACCCAATCCTAACTTAGCTGCTGCTGCTGCTTCTTTTTTTCATTCTACACTTGAACTTATTTGTTTGCAATTAAGACTTACTTAACAGTTAAAAATAGTCTTAGATTCAACATATAAGATTAATGTTCACCTTTTTAAGTGGAGGGTGAACAAAACTCAACTCCAACTTAATTGGTTTTAGATGAAAACTGGAAATTAGATTTGAGTGTTTTCAAGTTTGGCAAAACCAAACTCCCGGCAGCACTCAACATCAAAGGGCCGTTCAAAAAAAAAAAAAAAAAAACATCAAAGGAAAATCTAGCTGCAGATTTGTGAGTCGAATTTTTTTTTTTGTTTTATTAATTTTAACTAGATTTGGCTCAAATTTACTTCACACCGTTCGATGTCTTGATGAGAGAAATCGAAAAAGTATATATAAAGAGAATAAATTCCTCTCACCGGCAGTGGAAAAGTGGAGTTTTTCTCACTTTTCCACCACTGCCTTTTTTGATCCTACCACATGTTAATTGCTAATCTGAACTGTTCATCTTGTGGACCTCACATAATAATGTATCCACGCAAAAAATGAACTTGATCGAACATCGATAGGAGTATCAAAAATTGAATTTTGTTTTACAAAATGAACAGTTTATCTTTATTATGATTGACAAAATCAAATCGTCCATTTTATAAACCAAAATTCAAATTTTGATTTATCTATTGACTTCCAATCAAACTGATTTTTTGTATGATAATACTAGATTATGAGTCTTGAAACATGAACGGTTCAGATTATAACAATAGACGCTCAGTGAGACCCAAAATGGACAATGGTGGAAAAATGAAGTTTTACACCAGTGGTGGATATAATTTATTCTCTATATAAATATAGACTAATGTTAGAAAAAATCGTACTCTCTCTGTCCCATTTTCATTGTTCATTATTCTATTTGTTTCTTTTATGTCTTTTGTCTATATCTTTTAACGTGAATCTTGAAAAGTATGCAATATGGATCTTGTTTGATAAATCTTGATTAGTTCTATAATACAAAGTTTTCAAAATTATGAAAATCATTATAGATTGAAAAATATAAGCAATTTAAAAATGACACGCAATTCAAAAATGAATAATGAAAATGAGACGGAGAAAGTATAAGACAATGAAAAGACCCAAAATGGCAGTCTTTCCCTAAACGTTAGTTTTCTTCAGTATTATCGTTGTATTATATGATTTTTTTTTTCAAGTTTGTTTATGTTTTTTAATTTTTTTTGATTCCTTTCATCGAGACGAACGATGTGATGTAAAAAAATTTGACCCAATCTAGAAAAACTAAGAGAAAGTTTGACCCAATCATCGGTCTTGCTATTGTCAACCCACTGGGCTGACGATAAGCACACTAGAAGATAAGAAAAAACACGTATTTCTGTGTTCTTTTTATACCTTTTAATACATATTCACACACTCATTATTGTCAGCCTACTGGGCTGATTTTAGAATTTTTCATAAAACAAATTATTATTATCATATACTCCCTCCGTCCCTATTTTTAAGTGTTCAGCTTTATAACTCCAATTTATTAAAAAAATATCATTATTACATATTTCACATCAACTTTACCTCTATTTTCCCTACTTACCCTCTATGAAGACATCATCATTATATTTTTATTCACTAACTTTTCAAAATGAAATCTATTTTTAAAGGCAAAATGGAAAATATACCAACTTTTACTCACTAACTTTACAAAATGGATATTTTTTAAGGGACAGTCCTAAATGGAATACTGGACTTTAAAAATGGGACAGAAAAAGTGTAATTCTTATTATTTATATTATTCTAAATTATGGGTGATATGTGCAAGTGCAACTCCCCCTTCTCTTTACCTCTACTTATTTGATTGTTTTCATCTGTTTGTTGAAACATATAAAGTGAATAATTCTTTAATTTCTTATCCAATTCCTAATGAAAATGTCGTATGCCATGCATGTTGGTATCAGTTTTTTCCTATTTCATAGGGAAAAGGAAAGGGAATGAACTCGCTAACATGGCAATTTTAAAATCTTTGGGATTAATGTAATTTTCTTTACTGATAAAAAAATGGTAATTTTGAAAATTTTACTATTAATTTTAGCACTATTCTTTTAATTGAATTACTTTTAGAACTAAAAACCCCTATGCTGTACTACCGTTATTCAAAAATTTAAAATATATATAGACTATAGAGTATCGCCACCCAAAGCTTGTTTTTCAAAAACTAACATCTGCATTCTGCCCCCTTAAACTCCAAGCATGAACGTTCGTCTAGCAAAGGTAAAATCATGGGAAATGCTACGGTACACATCCCATATTATATGCATTCTTATAACTAAATCATTGAGAGTCGTAACTAAACTATTGAGGGACGTAAGCGAACCATTGAAAGATGTAACCAAACCATTGAGAGATGTAACTAAACACTTTCTTCAATTGTTATGTCTAATACATTCCTTCAATTGTAACCAAACCATATCTCCTTACACGTTGAATGAAATTATATTTTTTACTACTAATTTTTACCCTCTTTCTCTTTTTCTTTGGATTGCTAATTTTGGTAATTTCATGTACAAAGTGGAGCACCAAAATCAATTTTCTTTTCTTTCTGTCAAAAAATTCTAGGCATATCATTAATTATTGCATCCATGTTGTACGATTATCTTAAAGTTTTGAAAGAAAAATTAGGCTTAGGAAATCCACCACTCATGTGAGTGTGAGTGTGTGTTTGGATGTGAGTTTGGGTGTGTCACTAAAATTATGCGAGGGTGGGTATAAACTTTGACGTCTTTATTCTTATTTCTTCTAACGTTATGATGAATTTCAAGGTGTGGTCACTTATATTGGATGTATACTTTTTCAAGCATTATATATATTAGTATATATATGTGGTCATTAATTAAAGAAAATTCTACTTTTCGCATAAAGAAAGTTTTAATGCACTTGCATCCCTCACTTTTTGGGACTCCCAAGTCAAACTCCCACTTTCGCAAAAGAAAATCTGTCTTTGGATGGAAATTGAAAAAAGCACACAGAGAGAGAGAAGAAGCGTGCGGACGTAACCCAATAAGAGCCCGTTCCAGAAAACAAATAAGAACTTATTTTTTGTTCAATAATAATGGTTGTTCCAAAAAAATGAGAAGGTGGTACTTATTTTTTCAGAATTTACATAGGTACCAATGGGCGCCAGGGAGGAAAATCGTAGCGACAACCTTGCCGGGCCGTCTCCGGCCACCGGACGGCCGATCCGAGCTGTCCAAAAATTCTTAAAAAAAACCGAGAGGGCCTGCGCGGGAATCAACGGCATCCGAGGTATGTAGGGTGCTTGATCCGAGCACCTCTTTTCCGTGTAGGATGCTTGATCATATATACACAGAAAAGGGGTGCTCGGATCAAGCACCCTATGCACCTCGGATGCCGTTGATTCCCGCGTAAGCCCTCTTGTTTTTTTTTTTAGAATTTTTGTACGACTCGGATAGGCCGTTCGGTGGCCGGAGATGGCCCGGTGCGACCGCCGGTATGATTTCCTTCCGTCGGCGCCCATTATCATAGCAACAGTCTTATTTTTTGTATAAGGCAACTTCAAGCTCAAAAATCATGTATTTACGCAAATAATTTTCCTACCACTATGAATCTTGTTTGATAGATCTCATTGAGATCTTTAATACTGTGCAAAAAAAAATTAAATTTTTTTTCCATTTACATTATTTTTGAATATGAAAATGTGAAAGGAATTTTTTATTTTAGTTTTGTGAAATGACTCTTCTTATTTTTAAATGAGAAGTGACAAAATAAATATTTATTTTTTAAGAAGATTTCCGGAACGGAACCTGAGGGAAAACAAAGTAGGAGTACTAATGAAAAAGATGCAATGAACTTCCAATTTCCATGCGGTAGTAGAACTAAAGCTCCACCCACTCACCTCCATGAGCGGAGCACTCGTTCAGACATCGGCATTGACCGACTTTCTTTTTTATTTGTTGTATTTTGTTTTATTATTTTGTCGTATCTTATATACGTATTTATATAATTGGAATGATCTTTCTACAAAAAAAAAGAACTAAAACGTGTGAAAAGTTGGACAAAGGGATTATATCCAATTGAGATCCAAAATTCAATGCCTTTGACAAGCACGACCAAAAATTAGTTATAAAAACAAAAACAAAAGCAAAAGTATTTTCATTTCATCATTTCCCATAACATACACAACATTCAACCACAACAGCCGCAACACTTAGAGCCGACCCGAGGGATTTCGATGCCCAATGCTAAATTATGAGATGATGCCCTACGTATTTTTAGAATTAAACAACAATGATAGAAATATTTCTTTATATTACTACTTTAAACTTTATAATGCATGTTAATTGATTTGTCACCAATGGCCAAAGTGGTTGACTTGGTTTCGAAACCTGACGGTTACAATAGCATTATTTTTGGGAAAAAAAATATTTCTAAAGAAAAAGATGCCTAGAAAACTTGAACTTAGACAATCCACATGGACTAAAATCAACTTTCCACAGAGCTAACAAAGACAGTTGTGTTATAAAACGAACAAATAATATTTATACTAATTTACAAATAATATTGGAGTGCCCCTAAAATTTAAATTTTTTTGAATGCCTGAGGTCCTGGCAACACTCTTACATGGGGGTGGAACCCACATGTGACACCTATGTGAGAGTGTTGTGGTCAAACGTTGTGTACATGTCTTCCCAGGAAGGAGCATTTACGTTTCACCATCACACCAAGAACGATAATTAGGGTAGTTACGTCGTCGCTATTTGCTAACCCGTCGAAGTACATAGAAGTTAGAACAATACCAATAGAGCCAAAATATGGTTTGAAAAACACAAAAATGAAAAACAAATTTAGATTTCCAGTCCCCTTGGAGAGAGAGAGAGAGAGAGAGAGAGAGTTACAAGAAAATGATGGTTGAATTCCAGAGTAATTAGATATAGTCCACGACTCCACGGTGATTTGACGAGTAAATAATCTGATAGTTTGCTTCTAGGGTACAAAACAATCGCGGCTAGAGGGAGTTACATTTAACCGGTCGACGGATTTCAAAGAACGACTTTCAAATTCTCTACCTAAATTTTACAACTTCTACCTTGGAGCTTGTCACTGAATCCTGCATCCTCCAGAATCTTGTCCTCGTCGCACATTGCCATAAGCCGACAGTTCAAGAAGATCCATGTCACGACCTGCAAAAATATATCCTGACCTCGTCATCAACTGATATATCTGGTAGATCACTTTCATAAGGTCATTGGATTTTTGACGTCCGTAGCTACCTGAAACCCTGCAATAAGAACTTTTCTGAATAAGATCAGCTCTAGAGATCTCAGTGCGGTTCCCCTTTGATCGATTAACAGTTGCCTGCAGCAAGAGTGGGCCAACGGGAAAATAAAACAGCCATCTTTATAAGCAATCTAGCAGTAAAAATTTAGGCACTTTACAAACAAGATCATTCACATCAGATCGCTAGTAGAAGATATGCTTGTAAAAATTGTACCACGGCCTTGGCAAGGGGGTAGAAAATACAGAATGTCCTATCTTCTTGACATACACAGCAAAAATTATATCCAATGCAAGTAACTGAAAATTGAGGCACAAATGTTGAGATTTCCAAGGGACCTTTCTTTCCAAGGGAGATTTCTAATACGATCAATCACAAAATCAACTCTAATCGAAAGGTAGTCTTGAATTTGGGAATTGTGAACATTATTTATATCCTTCCACGTATTCAACAATAAACATCAAGATATCAATCGGCTATCCAGTAGTTCATTTCAGACTTTCTCCTACTTGTCTTCTTCGTCCTCCTTATTTCTACTTTCTTTTCACATGCGAACGATGTCATACTTGAGCCCTATCCAAACTGATTCCACAACAAAAAATAAAGAAAATGAAAAGTGAAACTGACACATCCTGAGATTAGAAACCGCCATAGTAAATTTCTGGTTCATAATGGAGATTTGAATGGATCTCTTTCGTTTACTATTTAAGATTTCAGTATATCATGAAAAGTACTTATCAAGATAAGTAATACACACTATTGAAAGGGGAAACTCTAGGAGAAAAGGAGTAGGTTGAATGTAGAAAACCTCCATAAAAAAGAAATGATAATCTAGTTTATGTTATCTTCAACAAAAAAAAAAAAAAAAATCTAGTTTATGTTATGTGATTACCCTTTCATCATGAATGACTTCTTTTAATCAGCCCTTGAACTAGATGAATAGCATAAGTCTCCAATACAAACTTATATACAGAAAATGCCTATCCTCTCTAAGTTAATATTTGCAGTAGATATATGAAATAGTTCGTCAGAAATATCATCCAGGTAGCATAAATTACACTTTCATTTAGTAACTATCACTTATAAGAAGAGTAATAGAATTCAAAAGAAGTAACACGAGGACTGTCCTGGCAAAAAGAGTTTTTTAATCTCTGTGTGTGTGTGTGTCTCTCTCTCTCTCTCTCTCACAACACGAGTACTGTCCTGGCAAAAAGAGTTTTTTAAGCACGAGTGCGCTCTCTCTCTCTCTCTCTGTGGGTGTGTATGTCTCTCTCTCTCTCTCTCTCTCTCTCTCTCTCTCTCTCTCTCTCTCTCTCTCTCTCTCTCTCTCTCTACACTACACATATACACGCAGAATGTATGTAACTTACAAAGAATTAAAGAAAAAAGCTCCAAACATATACTACCCAAAAATTCTCAAAGGATTGTTCAGAGAAAAAACTTTCTGAAAGCCATAAGGTAAGGTGGAGGGTGGAAAGCACGTAGGAGGCATATCGAGGGCCTAGGTGATGTCAAAGAACTTTAGAGGGTGGCTAGAAAGCAAGGAAAGAGAACAGGTACGAGTGACATAGGCTAATACATATTTATAGACATCTATTTGAGTTCAGAACTGGCTGATTCCCTCCTTCCAAAACAGACTAAACTGAGATTAAGGAATACTGCTCCTGAAACCACGCTAACTCTTCGAACAAAAATCAGACCTTTAAGTCTCTGAACCAGAAAAAGTTGCTTAAATTATGTAAAGGTATATATTAACTCACAGACTATAAGCAAATTCCTTAATGAAGACAACACAATATGTAACACCAAGTCAAAAGCATCTTTCCCTCGATAACTAAATTACCAAGAGTGAATTTTTCTACAGAACTAATGAATAGACAGACACTTATTGGGCGACATCCACACTCACCCAAAAAGAGCCACATCAGATTGTCCTTTGGTATACTAGAATCCTCTCTTAGAAAACTGCACCAATCCCCCGGTCAACACTAATGACAATTTCATGTGAAATCGAAGTATCTGTGTTGTACTACAGGTATGGGATGTGTCTGTATTCCTAGTTGGACTTGTTCCTAACATGCATCTTTATGTAATCGTGTTTAATATCAACCATGCATAGGACTTCTATTTTAGTTTGTAAATGTATCTTACACTAAATATGAACAGCTTTCAGAAATCTGAAATCTAGCCATGTTGTGGCTTCCTGACATACAAACTAGAAGAGTTTGACACTTCGACACATACACTCAATAGACACTTGTACCCAAGTCCATGTAACATTGCTTCAATTGATTGTGCATTTTACATTCAGATTTTACATTCAGGGATGTTAGCTATGACAAACAAGAGAAGAGACTACTTTAGGATTGTTCATGTTTGCTCAATTCAATAGCAACTGACACGAAGCTGCCTTCAACTTTCTAGACATGAAGCTGTCATCGCGCATCTCTTTGGATGATAGCAAAAATTATATACTTTCAAAATAGATGTAATTATTGGCATTTAACGTCTAGGATTTTCCATTATACACATCTGAGTGCAATGCGGATTGCAGAGGGTAGAAGAAACTACAAAGGTAAAAAAGAAATTCTATAAGGGCTGCATACTCACTCTTCGTATTATGGATGATTATTAGCCCATCCTCCGTGATATGTAGAATGCAATGATAATGTAAAAACTAGATCCACAAAAAAATGTAGTTCTTCAAATCTCTTCAGGGGTACTATTTTCGTTTACAGGAATCTTTGTACTATATATTGTCTCCGCCACAAGAACAAATTTGCAAATGTGAGTTATGACTCATCCCCATGTGGCTTTAACTCCCCAGCCCTCCCAAACTCCTGTCTTGCACTTGGCATCCCATGTGTCTTTATATACATGTTTGCATGTATGACAAAAAGAGCTATATAAAGCTCTCTTGTGAGCTTTTGGGTAGGACGCAAAAAAGCAAGAAGAGGTTTTATATAGTGTGCCTATATCTCGAAAAAGTTAGGGATTGGCTCTAGTGTGGGTGCATGAGTGCATCTATTCTCAAAGGTTATCTCCCAAAGGGCTTACCATTAAGAGCCCAAGATCTTAGAGTGTGGAAGAACAAAGAGGCTCTAGTCGTCTCTATATTAGACGGGTGGTTTACAAGTATACGAGAGGCTTGTAATCAAGCAACCAATCTTACCGGGTTTGTATAATGCCTAAGAGGTATATGTGAATCCCTCCTATTTTCCTACAGCAAACAACATCCAATGGAGTTTTAGAGGAAGGCCATCATATGTCCTGATTTTTTCTCTGGTGAGAAGTTATTTAATGAGGTGCGGATGGCAAAACCGGTTGGGTCCGTGATGGATGGAGGCAAGAACACCCACCTATGCTACCTTTGGAGGTTCATTTTGCTGGTCGAGTATGTATCAGAAAACTTGTAAAACTTACTATTGAGGCTCGAAAGTCAGTTTGCTATGGATGGCATGGTGAGAGAGACCACTTACTATCGTCTCATCCTGGTTTATATACAAATGGTGTGGGATGATACTTGCACAAGCAGTAGAATGTATTAGTCAACACATCATATCTTTTACTGTTTCACAACTATTTGCCATCAATCGAAATATATGTTGGCCGTTTGTGCTTCTCTGTGACTCCTAAGTTACGTGCAACAGGAAGATTGTCTGAGGTAGAGGGCTTCAAGGAGGGTAGACCAACTGTTTAAGCTAATATAAAAGCATCAGAATGAACTTGGCCGGCTGTTGCCACTTCAATTAAGTAGACTTCAGATCATATGGGTAACATTTCTTCCACATAAAAAAAAAAAGAGGTGAAAAAATACCCACCTTTCGGCAACTACAACAGAGTATTGTACATTAGAGGAATTGAAGAAAGAAGAGTCATATGAAGAAGCACGTTAAAACCAGATACCACACATGCAATAAGCATACAAGGAAATAAAAGCGAAACCTGTAAAACTTGGCAGTTTTCTAATGTGCTCTTTCCCCCCTGAAAATAGTCAGATCAAGTCCTTAGACAGAGTTTCCATAAAACTAGACAGAATTACGCTGCAAAAAAAGCAAGCCCTTCGCCCAAGATGATAAGTCTAAACAGCACCAAAAAGTAGATATCAAGCACATCTCAGCCGTGTCATAAAGGATAGAACACAAACAGGAAGTATCAGAATAATATAAAACAATTGAAAAGCAAGGAGAGTCTGCACTCCAGAAGTTGACTCTCAGTACTGAGAACACAAGAAGAAGCATCAGGACAACACCTTCCACCCCAAAAAAGAAAAGAGTACACCACGACCATAAAAAGCCTCAGCGAATTTGTTCTGGCGGACTGAATAGATAAAAATCCTCATAAATGGCAGAAAACCGAGGCCTTGTTTGATTGTACATGTTATAGGTGGATGAGATTGGAAGTGAGGAGGGGATTGGAATTGGGATTGGGATTGGAATTGAACCATAGAAGAGGGATCAATAGTGAAGTTGGTTGTTTGGTTAGAGGTAGGAACTGTATAGGGATTGGTATAGCATGTTTTTTTGGGGGGTTGAGGAGTGAGAGAGGATTAATGGGATAAAGCATCAAGCAAGATCTAGTCCAACAGGCTGGACTACGAAAGCCAGCCCTCACATGCCTTTGCTAATCCCCCCATTCTAGGGATTAGGCTACAAAGCCTCTCCTCAGAAAATAAAACCAAACAGGGCCTGAGTTCATTATCCGATCATTTCAAAGTGAAAAGGAGCTTGATCATTAATTTTGCCAGTAAGAACTTAGTCCTTGAATTATCTATGAAGTACACAGAAAACATGCTATTATACAAAAAAAAGAAGAAGTAATTGGTAAGGCAAACAAACTGAATTACACATTAAGAACAGAGTACCACAAAATATACATTGGGCAAAAAGGTAGGCGAACCTCATACTTCAGCAGCATTATATGGAAAAATCTTTTCACGTGTTAAAGACAACCATTGAATGATAACTCATCAAGCTTGGTCCATTAGCCCATGTCGTGAAGTACAACTACGATTGTTATGTGATAGGCGTGTAAATGTTCACGTATGCGCCCCTAATTTATCATTGCTAAGTCTATTTGTATTGTTACTTGAAGTTTTATGCTTTATTTTTGTGTTGCAGGTATTTAGAAGCTTTGATACAAAATAAAGTATAATTTTGGATTTTACTCGGTATCGAAACAAAGCCTACGGTCAATTTAATAAAACGATGGGCCAAAGTTCGTGATGGATAACCAGAGGGAGAAGTACCTAATCCAATTCCTATATGATGACCAACATGTGGGCTTGGGCTTGCAATGAAGGGAAGTCGGCTGGGAATAATAATAGGAAAAGAAAATAGGGATTTTATTGATGGCTACATAAGCTTATAAAAAGAGACGCACGGCCAGGGAATTTTGGGGGGTGACACGCATTACAGCGAAAAAAGAAAGAAAGGCTGTTGCTTCGTGCCGAAAGCAGAGAAAACTTGCTACGGGAAAACCATCTCACAGTTTCATGTTTACTATCAGTCGAGCTTCAATGAATACCATTCCGATGTTCGGCTAAACTCGTTTCTAGGGTATAGATGAAGTTCGAACTCTGAGTAACAATTTTTATGTTTTGATTTAGTGTTTTGATTATTCAAATCGTGGTTGTATGACTTGAGGATTTATTTGCGATATTAATTTTCTCTATCAAATCTTGTGTATAATTTTCTAGATTTTTATGCACGTTCATGCAACAGTTCTTAATTGTTCTGTGATAGCTGGGTAAGATGGGTTATGCTCTGTAAGACGCGTCGTGCTATTAGACGATCCGTGCCATAAAGACGGATCGTACTAGTAAGATGGCTCGTGCTAGGCGGCGATACCCCATGCTATTCGGTGATTCATAGAAATCTTTTGGCGATACCGTGAGGACCCGCGAACCCTAACAATATCCGGATTGATTCGAATAATAGACCTTTATCATCGTATAAATATTGATACAACGGGTCGAGTGGATTCGAAACCCTAGATCTTTTCTCTCATAAACTTTCATTATTTCTTAATTGTTTTAATTTAATTTAGCTTTTAATATTTTCAAAATCCAACAATCAAATCCTTTTTCCGAATTAAGTTAGAAATTAGTTAGAACAATTGCAATTCAGCCTTCGTAATCCCTGAAGACGATACTCGGAGTACTTACCGCTATCTTTTAGATAGAAGTAATTATTCTGTTTTATTAATTATTTTTGATACGGAAACGACACGATCATTATGTAGTACTCAAGTGCTGGTTTTATGCCAGATAATGGAGAGGTCAGTTATCCATGCAACTAATTTATTCAAATTTGACTGTTTGAAATGGAATGAAGTATCTCTAGGAATGTAAGTCCCATATGAGGCATAACTCACTCCATGGGAGGAGGTGGGATAGGACAAAAACATAGACACTGATAATCATTTCTGCATAACATCAACCCCACATATGGTTGCTCAATTTTAGATGGAATAAAATATCTCGATAGGACTCTATGTCCCATATATGAGGCATGACTCATCCCATGGGGCAAGGTGGGATAGAAAAAATCTTAGAGACAAAACTATCAAGCACAATATTACCCCATTCTGATCCCTCATGAACAAGATATTGGGCAGTATAGATTACTGTCCAAAATCCTCCTTCATCATTGAAACATAACTACCACGGCAGCCAAAATTTAGCAATGTTTCTATAGGCTTTATATGAGATCTATATTACCCCATTCTGATCCCTCATGAACGTGATATTGGGCAATATAGATTACTCTCCAAAGTCCTCCTTTATCCTGGAAACATAACTACCACAGAAGCCAAAATTGAGCAATGTTTCTATATGATCTGAAATTACTCGTGGTCCACTATTCCCATTAAGGATTCAAATGTACATTAGTCCATGAAGAAGTGTGTGAAAGACATATTAAGCAACTCAACTGAAACAACCACAATGAACGAGAGGAAATATACAAACACAAAAATTAGATAGAACTCGATGAGATTTTTTCGACATGACTAGAGAACCACAATGATGAAGCCAAAATTAACTCACAATCAAAACTACGAAACTCAAACAAAACCATATCACAAAGCCCCAACTTCCAAGCCAGGGCTGGCCCAATGTATTCGCGGGCCCCGGGCCAAATGGTGGAGTCAGGCCCTACATATATTTACAATTAAAAAACAACGAAAATATTTGTCTATATAATTATTTTTTAGTTCCATATATGTTGTTGTATGTATGTATCCAATTTGGGGCTACATATATATGTATCCAATTTGACACTTGTTTGAAACATCGTAGCTCCAATTGTTAACAATGGAATTAAAAGATGTATTTTTGAAAAATAAACACTTGCCAAAAAAAAGGAACCCGGCAAGTCTCGAACTCAGGCATCCTGAGGGGAAGGAATTTGTTTTACCGTTAAACCACTGAAGGCACTTTTCATAGATTGTGAACAAAAAAAAAATTATACTTGTTTTGCAAGAGGGCCCTGTTTTGGCCCAAAAATTGGAGGCCCTAGGCGGTGGCCACTTGAGCCTTGGCGCAAGACAACATTCATAAAACAAAATGCAAATGTAGGAGCAACACTTAAAGAGTAGTTTGATGACTGAAGTATGAAAGGGTTATTTTCTTACACAACTCAGCACTTAAATTTGAATGCATTGAGTGGAAGTAAAATAAGTTAATTTGATTATCATATCACATGACTTAATAAGATATTTAAAAATTACGCAAGTTTAAAGTAGCAAAGTTCTTAATGCATTCTTAATTTATAATTGTTTGTATATCAACACCACAACCATCTGCCACCGCACTTTCTTCCTCCTCCTCCTCCTCCACCACCCCCCTTAACCCCCCACGGTCCCACCTATACGATCATCGGTATCACCACCACCCATCACCACATTTGCCACCTCTACCCACCACTACATCACCCAAAATAATACTCCCTCTATCCCAAATTGCTGGTCCATCTTTCTATTTTGGGATGTCCCAAAACAAATGTCCACTTTCCACAAATAACCAATAGATTTTTAAGTGATTCTTGTTTTGTCCTTTCTCTTTCTCTACCATTTCTTAGAACCAGTTGTACTATTGTACTATAAAGTAGGGGCAATATAGAAAAATCAAGTATAAAGCAATTGTACTGTTGTACTGTAATTAATAAGTTGGATTCTCCAAAAAGGACGAGCAATTTGGGATGGAGGGAGTATTAAAATTGAATGCCAGTATTCATGACATAATATTTCAGCTTCTTGTGTGCAACAATTTGTCTTAATTTAGAACTTCAACTATGACGCCCCACCCTTGGGAGTTCCAGGTAGTGGTCGACCGGCCTGAGGGTAGTTGGTACCCATGCGGGGGCTGTCTAATCGATGACCAGACGAGGTCAGCCGGGGGTGGTCCTACATCGCTTGGTGAAGTGTAAGTCGTGTGCTATAAATAATAGATCGTCATCCTACCTTGTACAAGGCCTTTTAAAGTCGCAAGGGCGTCAAAGCCCATTAGAACTTCATAGTTAAGCGTAGCGGGTGAGTTCTGGGATGGGTGACCTCACTGGGATGTCCTATGGGGATTTGGTGTTCAAGGCGGACAATATTGTACAAGGGCGGGTGTGGGTCATTACATCAACACCTTATCAAACTGATTTTTCAACTTAAACATTAAGCACGCAGCTCACTATTACTTAATTTCTAACTTCCAGTTCTCCCAAACAACATTAGGAACTAAACTAACCCCAAATTCAATTCAAGTGATTAAAACCACACCGACCCAATAGCTCTAATCCCAAATGGCATCAACCCATTCACCAAAAGGGGTTGGCCTAGTGACCAAGGCTTGGGACTTAGGGGTTTGCTACCTCCTCACATCTCGGAACCTCTTTGGTACTATCAAATCCATTGGTTGGGACCCCGCAGGTGGGCGGAGGGATTGGTCCCAGGAATACTCAAGATGCGTGAAAGATGCGCGAAAGCTGAGAGGGTTACCAAAAACATCTCCAAAGTCCAAACCCCCAAGTAAAAAAAACTTCAACTAAAATAACAATACCTTGGAGTAAGGAACAATGTGGTCATAGTCATGACACAGACAACCAGGGCAGCCCACGAGCTTGCGAAACACCGTATTCCCCAACGGGTCTCGCCGCCACCGGTCCGGGATCCCGGCCCCTGACCTTCTCCGCTTTCTCCCAGCACTGCTGCTTCACGTTGTACGGAAAGCTCCTGGGATTATTATCAGAGTCAGGGGAGATTCGGAGTTTCTCGAAGAAGTCGATGCTGACTTCTTCGGTCACGAGATGGCGATCGAGGACGGAGACTCCGGTGGGGGAGAGGGTCGACGGGCGAGAGGCGGAGGGTGTCGGGTCGAACCCGGATGAGGCTAAGGGTCGGGTTCTGGTTGGAGATGAATGGTTTCTTCTTTTCCTTGGCCTGTTTGGCCCCATCCGCCCTATTCCCTTCACCATTTTTGGCCGCCCACTGTCACCTGTTTTGATTGGGGTTTTAAAGTGGTTGCTGCCCCGCTCTGCTAGTAATATATTTATTTTTTGAATAAGTTTTTAATTTTTAAATTAAAAGTGATACATTATAAGCGAATGATCTATTTTGTAAAATAAAAAAAAATTACAAAATAAGAAACCTAGCGAGTTGAGTTTTGTTCGCCATCCATTTAAGAGGGTGAACATTATCCTCTTTCCTATTAATTGAAATGATATGACGTGAATCCCACCAGTGATGTCATACTTATCAAATAAAAGTGTATTGCATGATAACCACATCATTTTTGCAGTGAAATTCACATTATTTCAACTAATAGGAATAATGATAGAAAATGGTGAATATTACTCTTTTTTCTATTGGTTGAAATGATATGATGTGGATACCAACACAAAGTAATGTACCAAAAAGTATATTGCATAGTAAGTATGGCATCACTTTGTGGTGGAATTCACATGACCGTGTCGTTTCCGTATAAAAAATAATTAGTAAAACAGAATAATTACTACTATCTAAAAGATAGCGGTAACTACTCCTAGGTAAGTTGCGGCTATTTCAATTGATTTCTAACTTAATTCAGAAAGAGATTTGATTATTGATTTTTAAAATATTTAAAGTTGAATAAAAATAAGCAATAAAAAATGAAAGAGAATTTATGAGAGAAAAGATCTAGAGTTTTGAATCTACTCAACTCGTTATAACAATTTCTATATGATGATAAAGGTCTATTATTCCAGATATCGTTAGAGTTCGCAGGCTCTCATGGTATCGTCCAAAGATTTCTATGAATCACAGAATAGCATGGGGTATCGTCACCAAGCACGAATCGTCTTACTAGTACAATCCATCTTTATGGCACTGATAGTCTAATAGTACGGTACGGAGCATAACTCATCTTACTCGGTTATCACAAACAATTAAGAACTGTTGTATAAATGTGCATAAAACCTAAGAATCCATACACAAGATGTGATTGGAAAAATTAATACCGCAAATAAATCCTCAAATCATACAACCATGATTCGAATGAAAGAAACACTAACTCAAAACGTAAACATCGTTACTCATAATTCGAGTTTCATCTACACCCTATAAACGAATTTAGCTGGACATTGGGGTGGAACTCATCGCGATATTGCTTCTGTTTTCCACCGTGATTAACTGTCGAAGAAACAATTCTGCACAGCTCTCGGTCTCGGCTTTCCGTTCTCTAATAGCGTGTGTGGACATGCTATTATGCGCATGAGACTGCTTTTATATGTTCCTGAAGCCAACTTCGTAAAAGCCCTTGCTCTTCTTTTCAATTCCGAGCCGAGCTCCCTATTAAGCCTTGGGCCACCAAGACAAATTATCCATTGGGTGGGCCAATTAAACATTGGGCCCACCATCATGTAGTAGAATAAGTCCAAGTCTCAGTCAAAATCAGAAAATACTACAATCCTTGGGCCACCAAAGACAAGTACTCAATTGTGTTCTTCTGTTACACATTCACTTCCAAGATTTACGTGCACGGTAGGAGTATCCATAAGTTCCATTAGAATGTTAAAGCGTCCGAGTTCTTAAAACACAAAAATCAAGTATTAAGCATCGAGTAATAATATAAATGGATTTAGCGAGGATAAATTAAGGGGCGCTTATATGAACATTTACGCATCTATCACATCCACCACATCATTTCAACTAATAGAAATGAGAGTAAAAGAGGGTGAACAAAATTTTCACTACGGATAAAAAAAACAAAAACAAAATTTCACTCAAACTTAGTGGAACAGGGCCTTAACACCTCTTCTATATACACAAATATACCGACATTTACATAGGAACCCACTAGTAGACACAAATAGTCAAATACACACACATTCACATAGGAACCCAATAGCGTTGTGTCATTCAACGCATGAGACAAAAAATATAATCACATTGATGTTTTTTGACCAATATATCAAACTAGCACAACGCTAGTTGATAAAAAAAAATAAAAAAGTTTCCATCATCTTGTGTTTGATGCATGCTAGTATTGTTCTCATTCTTTTTGGTACAAAAGATGACCTAGGCACTAAGAAACAAAAACACTTGACGCAGTAGCTTGATAAATTCCTAGACCATCGCAGTTATTGCGCAAAGCCTCCAACACAATTGATAAGGCTTGATCAAACACATGCTTTTCTCGGTCTAACTGAAGACCCAACCTTGCTAGATTATGAGCACAACCATTAGCCTCTCTTCAACTAAAGATTAATTGACACATCCAACCCACATTGCGTTGCTCATTGATCAACATTATAAGGCTGTAATTAGGATCAGAGGGGTGCTGATTCGAAATTGCCAGGAGAGCCACTAGAGAATCTGTTTCTAACACAACATGACGCAACTCCATATCCTGCACAAGTTTGAGATTTCTCCAAATACCCCAAAGTATCCACGTTATCAATTCTACAAGCAAAACCCCTAATCCAATTCCCATGGGCATCACGAACTACCCCTCCAGCCGTAGCCCGTCTTGGACTTCCATTGGAGGCCCCGTCGACATTCACTTTGAAAATGCTGTTGGGAGGAGCTTGTCATTCTAGGCACTGAAAGACATATGTGATGGAGAACGCATTTAAGCACCACCTATGTGGTGGTGTCCCAAGGGCATAGAATAATTTTTCCTCCATTATCTGACCCCCACCCTCTCTAAATTTTTTTTTTTAAAATTGGAATTGTGGGGCTTGGATGCTTTTGAAGGCAAAACACACTTGTATATATAGATTGATTGATTAATACACACTACACCTCCAGTGTATGTGAGACTCAGAAATAAAATGTAAGTGTGTGTAAAGTGTTTGTGCGAGTATTTGTGATTATATAATTTTCGGAGTTACTAATGGTGCTTTGCCACCATGATTTTTGTGAACAGTGATATTTTATTCCCTACAAATTTGAAACTAAAAGAAAAGAAAGGGAGGGAAATTTTTTTTCCTCTATTTGATTTGAGAGTAAATAGGAATAAAAATTAACAAAACAAAAAATACAATGAAGTAATTCTCCTCCACAATCTTCAAAGAAAAAAAAAAAATTTTCTCCACACTTTTCTCAAAGATTTCGTTTCTTTTTTCTTGTTTCCCCAAGTTGCACACAAGTCGTAAGAGCATCTCCAATCATTACTTAGAATTATACTTAAAATTTTGAACAACCCGAATTCTCTCACAATTTTTTAGACACTCCATAAACTTTTCCACAATGCAGAAAACTCACACGTGTAAGAGTATTCTCTAAAAGCCACACTTGTGAGATAGCTCAAGCAACTGCCGAAACTATTATTGAAGTGGAGTTGAGCTTTGAAGTGCTCAAACTTGCCTCTTTCAAAAGTAGGCTAGCTCAAGCTTAAATGAGCCTCAGAATTGACCCGATTCATAACTAATTCGAACTTGTTAACAAGCTTAAAACTCAAACTTAATTTGTTATTAACGGGCTGAGCTGCGCCGAGTTCATAATAAACCGAGCCTCGAGCAGCTCGATATCAGCTGTTCCTTTGCAGCCCTACATTTGGATTTTTGGCATAACACTCTAAAAATCTCCAATGAACAAATTTAATGTGTCAATAGTTAACTGGAAGGCATGGAAGGTACGAGGTGAGTAGAATTTTTTTTTGGTCATTTCTTAATCATATTCTAATCTATCTTAGGGGAGTTGGGGAGGGGAATGCGCGGTGGAAGAGAACTAGTGTAATATTTTGGTCAGGAAACTTTGAGTAAATAACACGGGTCCCCCTTGATTGGGTTTGAGAATAGGATAAATAGGTTTCGCTATAGATTTGGGTGGTTGTGATAAGTGTGAATGAGAAGTATTTCAACTGCCATTTGACTCGTGCGTGTCTCTTAGAGCCAAATAATACACTGTAGTTACAAATAGCTCACTTCTGATGTTCCACATACTTCTTCCGTCCCAATTTAATAGTCTCGTTCTATTCTGACCAGATAAAAAACTATTTATAGCTTTAAATTAGTAATGAATTTTATATCCAATATGGATCTTGATTGATAGACTCAATTAGTTCTACAATATAATATTTTTAAAATTAAATAAATTATTATAAATTATAAAATATAATCAATTGAAAATTGATACAAACTCTCAAAATGAACTATTAAATTGGGACGGATGGCGTAATAATATTTTCATGAATGGGCCTACTAATAACTGACTCTCTATGAATTAGGGCATAACCGCGCACTTATCATGGACCTATCTTCTTGGGTTTGCCCATTCAAATCGGAACAAACACCCAAATCCAAGTTAATTGGCCCATCATTAATTCAAAAACCAACGGGCCCAATAATCATGGTCCAAACAAAAACCAGAGCAAAATTTCCGCCATGTGGCACTCTGTAATTGCGTGTCATTTTTTAAGGTATAAAAAAACAGGGATGACACCGGGTCGAACGTTCTCTGAGTTTCTCTTCCAAACAAGCCTATGATGGAATAAGTTGTTCATGAAAACATACTACAGAGTATGAAAAGTTTTTATGTTCACATTAATTAATCATAACAAACTCAAGTTTTATGTTTTTATTTTAGATTATTTTTGGGGCAACCTCACCCCACACGTAAGGGTGTGAAACGGGGGATATAAAAATTAAGTTGAGGTGCGCATAAGTTGGCTCGGGACACCTTGTATTACCAAACTCAAATTTTGTGGTACTTTGAAAAGATACAATAAACTTAAGTACCGGCAAAGAAACAATATTTTTAACTCACCCTAAAACTGGTCCATGGACATATATTGAACCCCCACATGCACTCAACAAATGGTCACTGAAATAGAAAAATTATTTCGTGCTCTAGGAGCAATGCTTCTTCCTCTCACATAAGCCCACACACTTTTGTGAAAGGGATAAGCATTACTCCTCGAGCACAATATTAGAAATTTTTGCAGGATAATGAAGGCAATCGAAGGGTCCCTCTTTACTTGGACATTGTAGCAGCGAACTGTGTGACTGTTGGTTACATCCCCCATGATGTGCTTTTCAATTTCTGAAGGTATAACTTCTAACCTATCCCTTTGATCTCTTCTTGCCCGGAATGATGTAGACCAGAAGGAATCCCATCCGCTCGCGTTTAGAAGGTCTTAGAAGTTTTTTCAGAAGTCCTACAAAAATTTCAGAGTATTTTTCTTGTGTGAGAGAGAGACAAATGCTGATTCAGTTCACTAATGCTGATCTAGCCATAGTCTAGCCGTTTTATCCTAGGAGACAGATATTGGTCAAGCTCCAACACTCTCGGTGAGATAGTGGAACGGTTTTAAGGAAACTGTGTAATAAGAATCGATTTGCTTATTAGTTCGTTTCTATTTCGTTGTACATACTCCTATGTGATTTCCAGTTTATGTTCTAATGAAACTGTTCTGTGGCCGTATTCGACGTTGTTCCCAACACAAAATAATCTCTCACCGAAACCTTCATCTTTTGTTAAGTAGGGATCCGAGAACTTTGCTATCCCAAGGGGGAACAATGAAAATTCTAATCACAAAGAAAATGTACAGAGAACTATACAAGGAAAAACGCGTTTGGGCCCATTTCGGATCTCACAAAAATCTAGAAAAGTATCTATAAATTTTTGAATATTATTTTATAGGGCCTTGTAAAAAATCAGCTCCAACGGATATCGGTAAATATTACTTTTGGATTCATAGGACGAAATTACTCTGTGAACTCGGAATGAGCCTAAAAGCGTTTTTTCTTGCATGGTTCCCAACAAATCTTCCTTGCAAATAGCAGGGCTCAGGAAAGTTGGAAACAACGCCGTGTTTTAAACAGACCGGAAAAGAATGGTTCGACGAAACTTCAACATCAAGTCAAGAGAGATACTTAAAACAAAAGATAAAAGCGCCTTGTGTCCCAATGACATGGATTACTGTGAAGAAATCGGAAAGTATGGCCGGCAAGGAAACTTCCAAGTTCCAACCCAGAAGAACTTTAAACGTGTTTTAACATCTTTCCCAAAGACCCCAAGTGGATTCACTTTTTCCTTTTTTCGCCGGTGAGGGGTTGTTCGGGGCAAAAATTTTTTTTTTTTGACAAAAAAATTTCATTAATCTCTGAATATGTTACAAAGATAAATATAAATAAGAAATGAAGATATCAAATTTCTAGCCCGAGACCTAAAGGATCTACAACACTAATACACTCACCGGTCCGATCAAAGAAAAGCACAATCCATGCTGGAACTAGAGAATAAACAAGAGATTACTTTCTTGCAGCCTAATCTCAATACTTGAACCTGATCAATTATGTGGGAAACGAATCTACCAATCAATTAGACTTTGCTGCTAAGGTTCTTATTTTTGAAGTAATTATTTTTCACATTACGTAATATGTCATTCTTTCACAATATATCACCTATAATTCAAAAAATAAATACTTATTTAAGAAATATTTATTTTAATTGGTGAAATACACCCTGACCATTGAGACTGTACTCTCATTCTTTATGCCAGAAAGTTCCTTGAACGACCCTGGGGTCTTTTGAAACGTATATCACGTCAAATTAACCTGAAATAAAGTCACCATTGCACTGCATTTTCCTTTAACTTGTGCTTTGTCTTCCCACCAAAAACACGCTCAAACGCACCAACACAAACGCCACGCCCTTATCTGTATATATATACTTGTGCTTATTGTCTCCTAAAATTATACTCAAAATTTTGAACCCCGCCCTCTCTCTCTCTCTCACACACACACACTTACCCCATATATATGAGTCCGGCCAGAATCCGAATGGATAAGACTAGTGCCTTATTGATAGCTGTCATTGGCATAATTTTCTTGGATAATAGATTGACAAGCTCTACTTCACTTATGGGTACGATGATCATCTCATTTTGTACATTCATAAGTTGCATCATCACATTCTCTACATGGGTCCGCCACTCCCTCTTCAGCACATGGAAGGGCCAGAACACCGGTGCTGTTGTTATGGCCCACTTGGAACCTTGCCCAGATCAGGTAAATGAAAGGACCCTGCTGTTGAGAGGAGAAGTAGAAGTGGTGATGGAAAAATTAGGAATTTTGTATGACCCTAGTCGCGATGAGATTCGAGAGAAACTGGGCTCAGATGACATAGCAGATTTGCTTGATGAGAAGGAGCTGGGGTTGAAGGAAGCGAAAGAAGCATTTGATGTGTTTGATGAAAACACTGATGGGTTTATTGATGGGAATGAGTTGGAGAAAGTGCTTTGCAAGTTGGGGTTTGACGGATTCTCAGGGAAAGAATGTGAAAGGATGATAGGAGCATTTGATGAGAACAGAGATGGAGTGATTGATTTCAGTGAGTTTGTCAAACTCTTGGAAAAGTGCTCTTGGTAATTCAATTGCTCCTCCAAACAGAGAGGAAATTTCATGTTTCAAAGTAACTATATTAGCAGTAGTTTGGTGCCAGTTTAGCTCACTGTTGCCACCAGCTGGAGGTTACCAATTTTCTGTACATGCCAACTTGTTTTGTCCAGTATTAAGCTGTGTTAGTGTTTTCTAATCGAGATACAAAGTGTATTGTTTTTCATTTCATGAACCGTATATCCTACTATATCATAAAATATGTTCACAAAAGTTACTGTACAATTAAAGAATAGTTAGGCGTTACTAACAAAACCAAAAATCTATCGCATATATAAAAAAAGAATGTTTTAGAATGCGAAATTCCAAGTCACCTTAGTGGGGTTTATCGTATTAAGACTGTCTAGTGCCTTTTAGTCATGGAAAGAAAAGACAAATTCTCATATGATTCATGAAAAACATTATAGAGTATTATTCTCTCTTCTATTCGAGCCTCAATGGATTGACGTTGGATTTCCTTTGAATGGTTATAGAAGCTCACCATAATTAGGTCAAACGAATTTAGAATGCGGTTTAGGGTTCCAGTACTTCCTAAAATAAGCTTCGATATTTTTCAATAAGTAATAATAAGATATGTGCTGAACTAGAATATGCATATATATATTATAGGCTCCATCACGGTATCATGAGATATCTATCCAAAGGGAATGTGGGATGATATGTATAGTTTTTTGACAGAGGCTATACAATTCATTAAGATAGTATCTCGTATCGAGTGTTTGATAGAGAGCCAAAAACATGTATGTATTTAGTCATCAGCTCAACGAAGAAATAAGAAACTGAATGAAGCTAGATATCCATATATAGTAGGGAATTAGGAGAAATCAATCGCGATTGACATTCTGATCTGCTAATTAAGTGCGTACAAAGGTCACCAACTAAACTAACCTTTGTATGTCCACACAATCACTAGCTTGTGATAGAATTTACGAACAAATTGTTAAATCAAATTAAGCAACTTTTCTATGGAAGAAGATTACTCTAGTCTTCCAAGAGGACTCACCCGTCTGGTTTGGGTCTGCCGGCAGTGCACGAATTAATGTCTCACTTTGAGGATATGATACGACTAGTTAACAATTAGTAAGTTAATTATAGTGATTAGCTTATGTTACGCAAGTTTTTGGTTAATTAGTTGCGCAAGAGGTGTACCTTGGAAGTACATGATACTAATAATTTCGGACGATAGTACGCATGTTTTTTATGTGCTTGTTACGAGTGTTTTTTAGTATATGGTACGCATATTTTTTGGGTCATTAGTTATGCATTTTTAGGTGTACGGTACACCCTAAAAAAATCAATTACAAATTTATTCGGTTAGTTACGAATATTTTTGGTGTTAGTTTATACTCTCTTTTTTTATGTGAGTTACACGTTTTTTTTTTTTTTTTGATAACTAAAAGTTTTGTTACCAATTTTTTTTTTGAGTATTTACCATTATCTTCTCCGTCTAATCAGCCTATGCATTATAGTAGAAAAATTGTGATAAAACCATAAATGATTTATTTGACTTATCAAAATGGACATAGCGTCAATGAATGTAGTGATGCAGGTCACGTCAATGAGTTCTCGTCGACAATCTCTCATGTGATCTCTTATGCGATCTTTATTCTTTCATGCAACGTAAATGTGATCTCTCAAACGTTCTTACGGTGTCAACTATTGGCCTCATATCCACCACAGGAAATTAAGAAAAGAATATATATATATATATATATATATATATATATATATATATATAAGTACATAATGTACTATGTAATCTACTAAGATTTTCAAGTATCCTTTAAATTTTATAAGGTCAAGATTTCCTAATAAACTAATCTAATAAGCACATGTTCCTATTACATTATTATATTAGAGTACTTTAGTACACATATCTATATATAATAATATCTTTAGAAAATCTAGGGCAATAGATTTGTAAGGTACATATATATATATATATATATATATATATATATATTAAAAGATATAATCACATGGGAAACCTAGGAAGTGATTATTTAATAAAATCCTAATACTTGTTGGTAGATTAACCTTATTATCCAAAGGATAAAGTTTATCCTAGCATGTATTGACCAATGGTTAAAGGGGTGAGATAATATATTCTAGAATAATACCTTGAAAGGACTAAAGTCCTTTAAGCATGCTTATAATAGTCTATGAAGTACATAGGACTATATATATATAGTCTTATATATGTACTTAAACAATCTAGGATGGTATCTTTGGTGAAAAATCTAGGCTTTCTATTGTCCAATGGATAAAAGTTTTTCTAACTTTTATTGACCAATGGGTAAAGGTTAAAAGATTCATCTAGGGTTAGGAGAAAGTAACTAAGTGAATTGGTGGTCTGGTTCCTCCAAGTAATCGGTTGAAAATTAACCTTACTAGCCAAGTAGGGTTTTTAATCAAGGAACGAATTTTAAAGGGCTAAAATCTAATTATAACGGATTTTTAGAAATTAAAAAGGAATTTCAAAAGCAATCCAAGTAATTAAAAATAAAAATTTAAATTTTTAACGAAATTTTTATTTACCAAAAAATCAGGGTCGTTAGAGTCTCATTTCTAACCCAGCTTTTCACTTGGACATTTCCAGTCAACCATGCAAGAATCCGAGAAACCTTCTAATGTAACTTCTGTAAATGAAAGCCCTTCTAAGACCGAAGGAGAAATTCTTACTTCCCCAAAGTTGAGGAGAAGATTTGTGTAAGAAACTACAGTTTCTATATTACTTGTGATTAGGTGATACATCTATTTGTTCATTTTTTGTGTGGTGGTTTCATTAATTTATTAAACAGGCCCCAATCAAGCATTGAAGATAGACCTCATAATTATGCTAACACTGATCACTCGGCTCCTGTAAAATTGGATGCAGTTGCACAGACTCATATGCAAAAACACAGGTACTTGCCAGAGTCTAAGCATATTGTAGAAGTAACTAGAGCACAGCAAGAGTTGAGGGCAAGAGTTCTCTGTCATAAATTTCAAAACCATTTTGAGGTTCTTAATGCCTGTCTACATGTTTACTTGTAGTTATTTGCTTATGTTTTTTTTATGTGTATTCAAAATGTAGTAGTTATGCGCAGTTGAATTGTTTTTTTCATCTTGATGAAACATGTGAATAATTTTTTTCCCCAAAAAACCCAGACTGAGTTAGATTCATGGCATACCATGTATTATTTATGTGTCCACTTATTATTTGGTACATTGCATACCAAGGGACTAAACTATGAAAGGACAGTTGTCTACAATATAATGCCTTCTAGTAGGGAAAAACTGAAACCTGCTTTGAAGGAAAACCCTTGTATTCTAGTTGAGTTTGAGCTCACAATTAATGTGCATTATAAAGTAACTATACAATGCATAGCAAGAACTAACTCATTGTTAATTAAGAAGCCTCTAGTTTCAAACAGAAATACATCAAGATGTGAGCAAGACACCACAGCAGTTTCATTTCAAGTTTTAGAGATGTAAATACGAATGTGTGATATCTTATCAAAAAGAGAAATTGGAGGTTAGACCTCTTCTATTTCGTTCATTTTCTTTATAAGATTTGCAAAAGAAATTGCACTCAATTGGCTGACAAGCATAGCTAATGGTTTGGTTTTCAGCTTCAGAATATGAATGCATCAGTAGATCACTAGTTCAACCAACTAGTTAGCATGTTTGTCTTAGATTACAACTTTCTATTGTAAATGTTTGATTAGAGGTTTTGGAGGAGCTACCCAGCGTTAATCCACCGAGTTGAATGTCATGATAGCTATTACTGCACATATTATTTCTTATTACGGCTTCTCATTGCCTTTGCTGCCTTCAACAGAAAGCTTCAAGAAGACTTGACAGATGAAATGGTTAGATTGGCACAACAGCTTAAAGAGAGTAGTCTCGTCATGAGTCAATCCATCAAAAACGCGGAGAAAGTAAGTTACCTAGAATTCATCCTTTTGTTTTGCTTTGTTAGTTGTCTATGAGGCAGATGCTATGGGTTGTATCTTCTGCAGGTATCATTGCATTATAGAGATGTCAATAACTATGCATTTCATGTTGCAAAGTGCTCAAGTGTGCATTATTGCATTCTTAAACCATGGGTCTGTGATGGGTCAAACTGTGCATCCAATATTACATTCCTGCAGGTTTTGTTTCAAGATCGTTTGGTTAATTGGACTGTATTCTGACATGTGAGCAGGGGCGGAGCCATGTTGGGGCCCAAGGGGCTAGGGCCCCCCGGCCCGGCTCTCTAAGCGTCTGAGTTTTAAAATTTTTATTTTGTATATACTTGATTTTGAATATTATTGATAATTATTCGGGTATAGCTACTTATAATTTTAATAATTTTGATTCGAGTTGATAAAAAATTGTTTATTTTACATTCTCATTTTCTTTCATAAATAAAAAATAACCACGTGATACTTGATGTAGCCAAAAGAATTATTATAATATACAAATGTAATGAATTGGAAAGCAAAAACCTTATGATATACTTACATATACGTTCTAATAAAAAATATGTGTCTACTAAGCTAGCCCCTCGGGATTAAAATCCTGGTTCCACCCCTACACGTGAGCAACTATTCTCATAGTTCGGTTGTAATATGAGTGTAGGTTCTTGATTCGACAAAAAAGGCCGTTGAACATAGCTTAGCAAGCACTGGTTGTGTCAATACACGAGCAATGGATATATGCTCAAAGACTTTCAAGAATACGTGCTTTACATGGCTTGTGATGTTTGTAATGACATGTATCTTCATCATGGTTGTACTTCTTATTCGTGTCACCTAGGTATTACTGTCGTAAGAAAACATACACAGAATTCCGCTTATGATTGTGCCTGTTAGGGCAATCTCCATAGTTTTCTGACTTTACCATATCAAACTGACACCAATTGGATTAAAAAAAAGAAAATAAAAAAACTGAAGCCAAATTATGTATGACTTGAATTTTGGGCCACATCATGAATTTGTTCAACATTTGGTGTTTAGAATGCTCCAAGTCTGAATAAACAGGGGTCATTGTTTGCCAAAATATGATCAGTGATTCAGAAAAGAAGAGGTACGTGGAGCAAGGGATTACGTTTTATCATACCAACGCATCTAAGAAATTTGTTACTGACGTTTTAGAAATTTTATATTGTTTTAATTGGCTAAATGTCTGGAAAGAACATTAAAGATCAGACAATGTGGGCAGGCTAAATCTACCGTATCAGATTAATTTGTTGAGGGGGAATTTTTTTTGGCATAGTATTTTGAGATGATTATAGTCAACAACCCCCAAGTCAATCGATACAATTAAGTATTCTCAACCACACGTGTTTTGAATCTAAAATCAATATTACAATACATGATAAAAGCAAGTTCTTAATTCATGAAAGCCGAATAACTAAATCTTCCAAAATGCAAGTTCCACACAAAATCGATTGGCAATACTTTCATTGCGGTAGAACAACACCGAATAGGTAAACCTAGAGAAGACCACCTCCAGGGCAGCATGGACCTTAGTTGAGGGCCGATCCTTCAAGTAGTTAGAACTACGGTCCAGGCCTGCAAAATGCAACCACTGTCTCATTCAGAGTAATAGTCAAGCAAGCTTGGAAATTCTTGTTGTGAGAACGAGCCACATCATGGGCCTGAAAGGTAATATAATACACTAGAGGGCAACCACTGTGACAGTTTGCCTTGAGCAACAATGCAAACTGGTACTTTGTTGCGCTGGTATGCTGCTTGTACTTGTCAAGAGCCAACTTAAACCGAGGCACCCCGTTCGGACGTAGGAGATGAATCTTGGTCCCTTTTTCTCAATGCTGGATTTCTCACTTAATCAAATTCCTTTGTCAAAGGTCGTAGCAAAGTATTTAACATTGTTATGACAGTTTGAAAGAAATTTGTTTTTAGTATGTGATGTGTTTGTGCAAGTGACGATGAAACAGACAGGGACATCAGCACCTCCATATTGGAGAATGATGATTTGTCTTCGGAAATCTCGCTCTCCTATTAGACTTCATTTTTTCCCAGTAATCTTGGGTATACTCTTTACAACATTGCCGCATGTCTTCTTCAAAGTTTGCATGTACTACATTAAACATACTTGTTCTCAATATTTGTTTTAATCCCTTTCAATGATGAATTCCGAAGTCGTTTTATGTAGAATAAGATCACAACTGGGTCAGTTAATATTTTGTCGACGTGACAAATTTGTGATGTGTCTTTGAACGAATATCAGAATATGGGTTTTTGTTTTCTTTTTTCTTTCATGGTAAATTTTTGATTGAAATCAAAACCAAACTACAGTGCTTAGGGGTGTACCTGGAAAAACTGAATCACAACAAAAAACCAGCAGACCAAAATCAAAGCTAAACTAGGAGGGAATGGACACAAAACAACTAACCAAAAGATAGGAACAATTGAAACTGGTGTAATTTTCCCTACTTTCAGCGGATGGAATGCAATGTTTTCTCTTAAGTTGTTTTGGGTTTGTTTCTCTACGACCGTATTGCCTGTGATGAGTTTATATGCACGTATTAGATGATATCAAGACAATGATATGGCATTGTAACTCTGAGGCAAAACCAACCTTAATTAGGAATCTTTATGACCAAGTGGTCTTCTCGTTAAAGCCCTAGATTGCTCGAACACCCTCTCTGCAACCGCAACTCTGATTAATTGGTAGGATTAAACCATGCATTCAACCAGCAAGAGGCCGGATTAAGAGAACCATATTTGTCTCAAACCATTTCCACCTACAAAATCAAGCGAAACTTCATGGTGTACAAGGTATATACATCTTTATCAATTGAGTACAATGGAAACAAATGCAGAGATGGATGAAAAAGAATCATTTAACAAGTTTTTCCTTCTTCCCAGCCTCTTCCAATTCTCTCAGCCCTCCAACCTTCTGTTCTATCTCTTCAATCAGCTCCTCGTGCCACAACTCTGCTCAGGCAGATTCTTCCATATCTTCTTGCTACAGTATAATTGTCGTACAGTTTCACAAAAATCATAACTTCACCGTGAAACATTAATTAGGTATGGCCGGATGGGCATCTTGTATATGTCTCGTCGTGTTGTGTTTGAGTTGTGTCATTTAGGGCTTGGGGTCAAAACTCTTACCAACAAACCCAAACTACTTAGAACCATATCATGCTCGGGTGGACAATGCTAACAGCCTCTTCAATTGATAATCATTCCAGGGTGTAGATAAAATTTACACACGTAGCAACGTTATACATAGAGCCTGTTTAATTTATAACAAAAATCAACACATTTTATTGTATCATCATAATCACATAAAAAATAAAACCAACAAAAAGACGATAGCCAAACCATGGCATATAGTTGGTATTCTGCAACATGCATCGTGCGGTGTTGTGACGTGTTTGAGCATGTCACTTTATGCTAACGGGTCAACATGAAGAACAAAATGGTTATCCAAATTCTTATCGAGTTACGCGAGTCCAACCTCTGTTCCCATTATAATTTCGGGTTGTTAGGACATGTCGTATCCTTGTTTGTGTAAAAAACTAGTCGAAGCATGAAGTGAAAAATAAAATTTTACCTTCTCATGAACCCAATGCCCAGTACCATCTCCTCCATTTTTCCTGTACTGCTCTGAATCATAGTATGGATCCTAAACCATGTGTTAATAATCATGTATTAGGAATTCATGATTTTGTATATGTTACCAGATTTCAACAATGTCAATTATTCAAAATTGTTCTGACTGAGAAATGCTTACTTTTGAGGCACCAAAGAAGCAGCATCCCCAAACTGTGAACATTATGTATAATGTATCTATAATTCAAAAACAAGCAAGAAATACTTACATTTTCTTCAACCAAAAAACAGAGAACTAAGAAAACAATTTTTTTTGAAGCATAACCAATGGAGAATCTTTGACAGACGAGACAGGATATAAATAAGTTAAAAAAAAAACTTCAGTCGGGCAATTCTAACGATGCTGCTCGCAGGGAAGTCGGGTTCAGGAGAAGAGCAAAGGGTCGAGTTTAGAGGCCCGAGTAAATGCGAGTTTTACCCGGACCCGGCACAAATTTCTTCTAAAATTCATATTTCAAGCATATCCATTCAAAATGAAAGCTGGAGAGAGAGAGGGAAAAAATTGAGTGAGAAAATACTCACAAACATTCTTTATTTCATCATTATTGAGGTGCCAAACAGACTTTTGTAATATGATGTCTCTTTGGCCTTCCATATGGTCCACCATAACTGCAATTAGTGGCCAATCTGGCAAAGCATTTACTTTGCTCAAAGTGCCTCTTCTACTCTTGCCGCCTTCAATTATTATTGTACGCAAAGAGCTAAAATCAGTGTATTTTGTTATTTAAAAAAATAAATTCAGAACCTTCCTTTTCTGTTAGGTTGCCAGGAAAATTAAAAATTTGACTCACCTGATGCCAGCCCTTTTTCAATCCAATGCTTGAGCACTGCCTAAGCTGCAAAATCAGGAAAAGGGTATTCATTTCTATCACCAAAAAGTTTGATGGAATTTGAAAAACATATATGGAATTGAATGCGTACTTGTTTCAATGTTGGGTTCGAGTCTAACTTTGTTGCTTGGAGGGAACTGTGGATGTTTGGCTGTAAGAAGCTAACAGACAAAACCACAAAAGTACTTGAATTACAAACACTTACATGTTTAGAGGTTTTGGACATTGTCATCATCGTCATCCGACACTCGACGATGAGATTTCAACAAATGCACCTTCCGTGGCGTCGTATGACCCTCCACAAATTGGGGGACAACAAACCCTTCACCTTCACCTAAACGGTTTTTTACAACTGATAGTTTTGCACCACCAAAAGACAAAACAATAACTACACCATAGTTTGGTAAAAACACTGTTTTTCTACAATAGAGAGAGATACCTTGGGAGTGGTGGTCGAAAGAAGGGGATTGGATTGACGCTGACATTATCTTCTTGTTCCATTTCTAGCAACAGAACAACAACAGCAGGCACCAATGGCCAGTCTTCTACAGAATCAATGAATCATTCTATAGTTTTTCACTTTTTTTGATGCATTACGTTTATGACAACAAAGAAATGGAAATGAATACTCCTGATGATTTATGAATGGCAATGAATGCATTACGTTTGTGTGCAGTGGATTAATTGAAATGATTGAGCTAGTATTTAAATTACTGATTGCATGTTTGATCCAGGAGAAAAGAAAAACTATCGATCTCATCCCAAATATCGAGTTACAGAAATTCGAGTTACAGCCCAACTATCGATCTTAGCCTAAGTCATAGATTCGACAGAGATTTGAGTTACAGGGGAAAAAAAAAAAAAAAAAACTTAATCGACCATGTGTTCAATGAAAAAAACCGATTCGAACCCTAAGAATTCGAGTAACAGGAGAAAAAAAAAAACCTAATCGACCATGTGTTCAAAAAAAAAAAAAAAAAACAGATTCGAACTTGAAATCGAAAAAAACTAAAACCCTAACCCTAACTTTAGCAAGAATGGTTTATCACAGATCTCAATCGAAGCCCTAATTAGGGTTTCTCAAAACGATATCGAAAATCCCAAGGGCCGCAGAAATCGAAAACAACTAGTACCCTAATAATTAACATAGAGAGGGAGAGAGAGAGAGAGAGAGAGAGAGAGAGAGACCGTCGGTCGTCGTCAGGAGTGTTGCTCTTTCTTCGTCTTCTTCGTTCCTTCTTTCTTCTTCTCGATATCTTATTCAGTCTCTCTCTTCTCTGGGTTGAACGCGTGAAATGGAAGCAGAAGGCAGGTTTTGTTTTAAACAGTATTTTTTAACCGGAGAGGACCCGCGAGATTCATTTTAAAACGTGAGCCGTTGGATTTTAAATCCAACGGCTGTGGCGTCAAGTCCGCACCATACACTCTATCCGGGATCCCTTAGGGGATCCTGAGGCCTGGTACATAATAACCCCAAACGGCTGAAGTCTCCCACCTTCCCAAAAGCCAAAGCCTGATCTGATCTCGCCCGCCCCCACGCTCCTCCACTGATGTCGCCACCGTGAGCCTCCGCCGTGATTCGCGAGCCGTCCAGTCCACCAACTCCACCGTCTCCCTCTCCTCCGTCTCTCTCTCTCTCTCTCTCTCTCACGGACGAACACCGTCTGGCGTAGGCGTTCACAACTCCACCTCGCAAGCGTCCACTCCTCCTCCTCGCAATTGGTAAGTTTTCTGCATTTTCTTGGCTTTACTCCTCCGTACTGCATTTTTGTTCTGCACTTCTGCCTTTACTGGTCCAACCCGACCGATCCGACCCGATGAAAAGAATCGGTTTTCCGGACGGTTATTCCAATTACACGGGTCGGTGTCGGTTCAGAAAATTGCCAACCCGACAGGTCGGGTCAGGTGGCTGTTCCAGGCTAAACCCGACCCGTGCACACCCCTTGTTAATACTCCCTCTGTCCTTTTTTTTTAATGTTTGCTACAATTATGCATGCCATTTTTAACGACCTCGTATATTATGTTTCTAAAATCATTGTTTTATAGAAATAATTGATATTTATCAAACAAATCTATATTGTATATTATTAGCAATATAACATTTGAGAGATATAAACAATTAAACATGACATGCAAAATTGGACATTTAAAAAAATGACGGAGGGAGTACAGCATTTGAAGGCAGTTACGAGAGCTAGCATAAATTGTTTTTTTTCCCCCCCTTATTTTGCTGTTAGGAGAATTCTGTTAAGTATTCCGGTACGAGCCCAATCAAGCCCATTCCTCACTCCTCTTAGACTCTCTCTCTCTCTCTCACTAAAACAGCACGAATCCATGACGACGCTCAAAGAGATCCTGACCCGACGGCCAGTGGCGGCGACCATCCGCCTCACCGTCCCAGCCGGCGGCGCGCGTCCAGCTCCACCCGTGGGCCCCGCCCTAGGTCAATACCGGCTAAACCTAATGGCCTTCTGCAAGGACTTCAATGCTCGTACCCAGAAGTACAAACCGGACATGCCGATGTCCGTTACCATAACGGCGTTCAAGGACAACACGTTCGAGTTCACCGTTAAGTCGCCGTCGGTGACGTGGTACCTGAAGAAGGCCGCCGGCATCGAGTCCGGCAGTGGCCGAACCGGCCACGTCGTCGCCTCAACCCTAACCCTAAAGCACATTTATGAGATTGCCAAGGTGAAACAGTCTGATCCTTTTTGCCAGTACATGAGTCTTGAAGCTATTTCGAAATCAATTATGGGTACTGCTAATACTATGGGGATTAAGGTTGTCAAGGAGTTGGAGTGACTGAAGTGATTTGAGTTGTTAGGGTTTCGGTTAAATTGTTAGTCGAGCCATGTTACAAACACAACAATATACACAACATTGACCGCAACATGTCAATGTGTCGTTACTTCATTGGAAATCGAAATTACCAATCTACCAAATGACCAATGAAACAGTGTCACATTAGCATTAGCATGTTGTGTGTAATGTTGGGGAAATCTTTATGTTTCTAGGCTTTCTCGTTGTTTTAGACTGTTCAATTGTGTTTTGACTTTTGATGTTGTGAAATGATTTCTGCCTATCAATAAAGACCGAGAACTATGCTTGATGTGGAATTAGATTGGCTTTCTTTGTTGTGGCATGGGGTGTGTGTGTCCGGAGAAGAATTACTTCGATCGGAGTAGCTTAATTTTAGGTTTGATTGGATACATATGGATTTCGACGTTGAGTTTGGGAGTTTTATGCTGATGGATTTGCATTTATGTGGCAAATAAATGGATTTTCTGGTCAATTTTACAACAAAATTCTCTCTTTAACAAAACCTATTGATTAATGATGTGAGAATAGCTCAATTTTTAGATTTTGTTGGGGTATAATATGGATTTCCATTGAGCTTGGAAGTGATATGGTGATGGATTTGAATGACCTATTTAAAGTTATGAAGTGATCCAAAACCTTTATCTTATAAGAGTAATTTTTTTTTTTGTGTTAAACTTCCTGTATTTGGAATCCACATCTGTGCAAATGGAGCCTAAATGTCAATGGTATCTTAGGATTTGTACAAGGCTTTAAACACATCAATAGTTAAGCTCCAAGACTCCAGCATTTTTTCTTTCATCATCCTCATCTTTTACTTGACGCATTGTACTGAGCGAAATGAAGTGAATTATAGTGATCAACAATGAGGAAATGATCTACATGTTTCCTCTCAAGAACTATTGAGAATCCAGAGTGAAGTTCTGCTTATATATGAGATCATGAAGGTAAAACATTCTGATCCTTATTGCCAGCACATGTCTCTTGAAGCTATTTCGAAAATAGTTATGGGTACTGCTAATACTATCGGGAAGCAAGCTGTGAAGGAGTTGGATTGAGTGAAGTAATTTAGTTATTAAGGTTTTGGTTGAGTGTTATGCTTGTGCTATTGTGTTTTGATGTTCTAAACTGCTTTGTCCCTGTCAGTAAAGACTGAAGAGTTATGCTTGATTCGGAATTAGTTTGAGTTTCATTAGTTAAGATTGTGGCATGGAATGTGCCTCTCAAGAAGAATTGATTCAATGAGAGTAGCTCAAGTCTAGATTCGATAGTATACATGTGGATTTCAACATTAAGTTTGGGCGTTTTATGCTGATGGATTTGGATATATATGAATTTCAAACAAATTGATTCTCTGTTCAATGTTAACAAAAATTCCATCTTTAAAAAAAACTATTAACTAATAATGTCAGAATAGCTCAATTTTTAGATTTAAGGGGTGCAATATGGATTTCTATTGAGCTTGGGAACATGCTGATGGATTTGAATGACCTATTCAATTATATGAAGTGATTGAAATTCATCTCAAAGAGAGTATTTTTGTTAAAATTCCTTCATTTCAAGTACGCATCCTTACGAATGGCTTTAAATGGTCAATAGTTAACTTAATACTCCTGCATTTTCTTCTTGCATTGTCCTCTTCTTTTTCTTGGCGCATCCAGAGTCAAGTTCTTCTGCATTGGATTTTCGTCTACTTTTTCTTGTTTGCAAGGTTTAGGTAGAATTTAGAAGACGGACGAAAACTTGCGTCTTATTCTGAACAGTAGTCAGCGACCTGAGTTCCTCGATTTTGTGCACTCACCACCAGCTCTGCACTTTTTAGCCATTTGACACCATAAGGAGGTCCCAGAAATGCCCTGCTTAAATGATTCAGCAAGTCTAATGGGACTTGAATTGGTTTCTGAGTCTCCAAATGACTTTGTTTGATGGATACGTTAGATGATTGTGAGTATTTATGTATGGACTTTATCTTTGCTCGACAAATTTAGTTGACGGGGGTTTCAAGCTTTAGCAGTGATGGTGTCTCATTGTCATACACCGATTACATCTCATTACTCCAAAATTATTCTTATAAATACACTTTGAAATTTCACACCACTCAATATTCAAATCATAGTAAGTTGTTCATGAAAACATACTACAGAGTATGAAAAGTTTTTATGTTCACATTAATCATAACAAACTCAAGTTTTATGTTTTTATTTTAGATTATTTTTGGGGCAACCTCATACCACACGTAAATGTGTGAAACGGGAGCTATAGGGATTAAGTTGAGGTGCACGCAAATTGGCTTGGGACATCCTGTATTACCAAACTCAAGTTTTGCGGTACTTCGAAAAGATACAATAAACTCAAACTCAAGTGCTGGCGAAGAAACAATATCTTTCACTCACCCTAAAACCTATCCATGGTCATATAATGGACCCCCAAGCATGCATCCAACGAATGGTCACTAAAATAGAAAAAATATTTCATGCTCTAGGAGCAATGCTTCTTCTTCTCACAAAAGCTCACACACTTTTGTGAAAGGGATGAGCATTACTCTTTGAGCACAATATTGGAAATTTTCGCAGGTTAATGAAGGCAATCGAAGGGTCCCTCGGGTCCCGCCTCACCTGGACATTGTAGCAGTTAACTGTGTGACTGTTGGTTACACCCAACTCATGATGTGCTTTTCAACTTCTCTGAAGGTATACCTTCTAACCTATCCCTTTGAACTCTTCTTGCCTGGAATGATGTAGACCAGAAGGAATCCCATCCGCTCAGGTTTAGAAGGTCTTAGAAGTTTTTTATCAGAAGTCCTACAAAAATTTCTGAGTATTTTTCTTGTGTGAGAGAGACGGACGCTGATTCAGTTCACTAAGGCAGATCTAGTCATGGTCTTGCCGTTTTATCCTGAGAGTCAGATATCGGTCAAGCTCCAACACTCTCGGTGAGGTAGCGGAACGGTTTTAAGGAAACTGTGTAACAAGACTTGGTTTGCTTATTGGTTCGTTTCTATTTCGTTGTACATACTCCTATGTAATTTCCAGTTCATGTTCTAATGAAACTGTTCTGTGGCCGTATTCGACGTTGTTCCCAACACAAAATAATCTCTCACCGAACCCTTTCATCTTTTGTTAAGTAGGGATCCGAGAACTTTGCTATCCCAAGGGGAAACAACGGAAATTCTAATCATAAGGAAGATTTGCAGGGAGTCATCCAAGAAAAAACCCGTTCGGGTCCATTTCGGGTTCCACAAAAATCTAAAAATATTCATAAATTTTGAATATTATTTTATAGGGCTCTGTAAAAAATCAACTTCAACGGATATTGGTAAGTATTACTTTTGGATTCATAGGGGCGAACTAGCTAGTTCTCTGCAAATCTTCCTTAAGAATAGCATCGCTTGGGGAACAACGGCAGTGTTTGTTTTAAACAGACCGGAAAAGAATGGTTCGGCGAAACTTCAACATCAAGTCCAGAGAGATACTTAAAAGTTAAAACAAAAGATAAAAGCGTTTTGTGTCTCAATGACATGGATTACTGTGAAGAAATCGGAAAGTATGGCCGGCAAGGAAACTTCCAAGTTCCAACCCAGAAGAACTTTAAACGTGTTTTCACATCTTTCCCAAAGACCCCAAGTGGACTCACTTTTTCTTTTTTCGCTGGTGAGGGGTCGTTCGGGGCAAATTTTTTTTTTTTTTTAGGGAAAAAAAATTTCATTAATCTCTGAATATGTTACAAAGATAAATATAAATAAAGAATGAAGATATCAAATTTCTAACCCGAGACCTAAAGGATCTACAACACTAATCCACTCACCGGTCCGATCAAAGACAAGCACAATCTATGCCGGAACTAGAGAATGGACAAAAGATTATTTTCTTGCAGCCTAACCTCAAGAATTGAACATGATCAATTGTGTGGGAAGCGAATCTACCAATCAATTAGACTTGGCCCCCAATGTTCTTAGTTTTGAAGTAATTATTTTTCACATTACGAGACATATCATTCTTTTACCATATATCACCTCTAATTCAAAAAATAAGTACTTATTAAAAAAATATTTATTTCAGTTAGTGAAACACATCCTAACCATTGAGACTGTACTCTCATTCTTTATGCCAGGAAGTTCCTTGAACGACACTGGGGTCTTTTGAAACGCATATCACGTCAAATTAATCTGAAATAAAGTCACCATTGCACTGCATTTTCCTTCAACTTGTGCTCTGTCTTCCCACCAAAAACACGCTCAAACGCACCAACACAAACGCCCTTATCTGTATATATATACTTGTGCTTATTGTCTCCTAAAACTATACTCAAAATTTTGAACCCCGCTCTCTCTCTCTCTCACACACACACTTACCCCATATATATGAGTCCGGCCGGAATCCGAATGGAAAAGACTAGTGCCTTATTGATAGCTGTCATTGGCATAATTTTCTTGGATAATAGATTGACAAGCTCTACTTCACTTATGGGTACGATGATCATCTCATTTTGTGCATTCATAAGTTGCATCATCACATTCTCTACATGGGTCCGCCACTCCCTCTTCAGCACATGGAAGGGCTGGGCCGAGGCCCGGAAGGGCCAGAACACCGGTGCTGATGTTACGGCCCACTTGGAACCTTGCCCAGATCAGGTAAATGAAAGGACCCTGCTGTTGAGAGGAGAAGTAGAGGTGGTGATGGAAAAATTAGGAATTTTGTATGACCCTAGTCGGGATGAGATTCGAGAGAAACTGGTCTCAGATGACATAGCAGATTTGCTTGATGAGAAGGAGCTGGGGTTGGAGGAAGCGAAAGAAGCATTTGATGTGTTTGATGAAAACACTGATGGGTTTATTGATGGGAATGAGCTGGAGAAAGTGCTTTGCAAGTTGGGGTTTAAGGGATTCTCAGGGAAAGAATGTGAAAGGATGATAGGAGCATTTGATGAGAACAGAGATGGAGTGATTGATTTCAGTGAGTTTGTCAAACTCTTGGAATATATTTTTGTTTTTGCATGCCAACCGCGCCATAAGCCGAACAGTGAGTAAAAAGAACCGATAACATTTTTGTAATATATTTGTAAGAGTGTAGATATTTTCTTAAGAGAGTTGAAGAGCATACATCAGCTATTGGATCAAATGAATCTCAATCTTTCTTTCAATTTGTATTTGTGTGGTCCCTACACCTTTATGTTTTATTAAGTAGATGTCCACACAATCACTTGAGATAGAATTTACGAACAAATCGTTAAATCAAATTAAGCAACTTTTGTATAATTAAATTACTCTAGTCTTCCAAGAGGACTCACCCGTCTGGTTTAGGTCTGCCGGCAGTGCACGAATGTCTCATTTTGAGGATATGATACGACTAGTTAATAATTAGTAAGTTAATTATAGTGATTAATTTGCTTATGTTACGCAAGGATTTGGTTAGTTGCGCAAGAGTTGTACCTTGGAAGTATATGATACTAATAATTTCGGACGATAGTACGCATGTTTTTTGTTTGCTTGTTACAAGTGTTTTTTAGTATGTGGTACACATATTTTTTGGGTCATTAGTTATGTATTTTTAGGTGTACGGTACACCCTAAAAAAGTCAATTACAAATTTATTTGGTTAGTTACGAATATTTTTGGTGTTAGTTATGCATTTTTTTTATGTGAGTTACGCGTTTTTTTTTTGATAGCTAAAAGTTTTGCTACCAATTTTTTTCTTTTTGAGTATGTACCATTGTCTTCTCCGTCTAATCTGCCTATTCATTATAGTAGAAAAATTGTGATAAAACCATAAATGATTTATTTGACTCATCAAAATGGACATAGCGTCAATGAATGTGGTGACGCAAGTCACGTCAATGAGTTCTCAATCGACAATCTCTCATGTGATCTCTTATGCAATATTTATTCTTTCATGCAACGCAAATGTGATCTCTCAAACGTTCTTACGGTGTCAATTATTAGCCTCATATCCACCACAAGAAATTAAGAAAAGAAAAGAAAACGGGAAGTCTTCGAATGTGACCGCTTGTACCCCAAGAAGACTAGCCTTTGATACCATAGATTGTATAACCTGTGAGAATCTCTTAATGTGTTATCTCATGCGATCTTTCATGGAACGCAAAAAATGATTTTTCGTACGTGCGATGTTTCAGGGTCAACTGTTGGCCTCATATTCACCATAGGAAATTAAACAAAAAATTAGAAGAGGTCAGTCTTTGATACACCATAGATTGTATATATGCTATGTCACAATCTCGATCACAGGGGATTTAATCATATATGCAATCGTTCATGCAACGTAAAATGCAATCTCTCGTGCAGTGTTTCAAGGTCAACTATTGGCATTAAAAAAAAAAAAGGCGAGTCTTCAAATGTGACTGCTTGTACCCTAGCTTAGATGAACACCCTAATTTTTGTCAATCGCCGAACTTTGTTAATAGTAATTTTATGGATAATTTTATTTTAAGTTTCATTTAAACACCCAAATTACATGTTATATATGAATGCCCATGAGTCAAGGAAAAACATAGTTGAACACCAAATACATTAATCCAAACAAAGCCTACACTAATATCAACAAAACGAGAAAATTAAAGAGAGAAACGGAAGGACATCGTATCAGATGGATTAAGGTTCAAATGTACTATTTTTGTATTCACAAAATTAACTACTCTTAATTTTTTATTCGACTGATTTATGGAATTGTGAAAAAAAAATTGTTGAAAGAAATTCACCTGTGCTGCAAGAATCATCTTCCGTGGAAATTGTTGTTTATAAAACAATCAAGATTTTTCTAAGCGAAGCACTGTTGACTTAAACAATCTTACTTCAGATACCGGAAAAAGGACACAAATTCTTGTTTTATCATTTTAATGATATGGACGGAAGAAGAAGAGTATGTCTCCAAAAAGATCTGTGTCAATCTATTCACCACAATTATTTTTCAAAATGATTGTATTAGTAGATTCATGCGCCGGCCGTTTAATACTACTTGGCACAATTTTAAATCTTAATGTATTAATATTTTTTTGATCGCACTATTCATAAGTAGTAGTACATAAGATTTCGTGTATATATTGCTAGTTTAAAAAGTTGGTAGAGTTAATGTCATTATATATTTAATACCCTTTTACAAATATCTTGAACTGTCACTGTTTTGATTGATTAGGAGTGAAAGAAAAAACCGGTAAACCTAATCAAAAATCGAAACCGGACTAAACCGGCAATTTGATTGTTTTAGAGGTAACTAGTTTGGTCAGGTTTAATCAATTTTTAGCCAATCCAAAAAAGCCGGTTTGAGGTTGTTTGCCACCCTCCAATCCGAAATAAAATGGGCTGGATCGGATTTATAGATCTACATAACCAAAAAGCATAGATAGGGTTCCTAGTGTGAATATTCTTCAACATTGTTTGGGTGTGCGGCGCCTCTCTTAACATTTTTGCGGGAAATGATCTAGTACTAATTATGTTTAGAGGTTAATTCTACTAGTTGTTTTAGTGTTTTGCTACTGTTGATTAGCAATTAAAGAAAGTTCTGCTACAGCTACTATAATTTTCTCTTAGAGAACAACTGCCGTTGGTTACAGCATTTGCTATTTTTTTTCAGCTAGTTCAACAGAAACGAAAGAGTTAATTATTTATAACATACGTAATTTTTTGAGTGAACGGCACTGCAACGTGAGTAACAAATTGAAAAATCGGCCAAACCGGACCATCAGTATTCTATACAAGTACATTAAGAGTGAAAAACAGAACACACAGACGTATCTCCGGAAGTTTATACAAACAAAGTTCCGCAGGTCCTCAGACACCACAAAGAAAGCACATGCACACTCATCCGAAAAAGGCTTATTTCATTCAAACCTAACCAAAACTAACACCCATCCCAGAATTAGAGAGAAACTCAAATTTACAATTGAAAAAACGATAGTCCACACTCCAGGGTACTACGAAGCGGCGGATTGTACTCCAACCCCATCACTGCCAAACTTCTTCCTACAAAATTCCATAGAGGCAAAAAAAAAAAAAAAACACTTAATTCCATGTAGCAGGATCGACGACTCACCGAAGTGTTTTAGGCTATACCCCTCCAGCTAACAGGAAAGTACAATATCGATGCATAAAGTGTTCTACTGGAACTGGCCGCCACTGAAGGTTTGGCCATAGGCCCAATTGGAAGGGGCGACATTGTAAGAAACCACGCAACGGCCATCGCTGGTGGTGACGATGAAAGAGAGGCTCTGTCCGACAATGAAATTGTCGGTCTCCCAGTTCTGGCCCCAGTTTCTGGACATCGTTTGCCACCCGGTGTTTGATGCTTGGATTGAAACAGCGCAAACATCGCCAGCACCCGCCACATTTGTGATTAGGACCAAGTTGAAGTAAGGATTGCCGTTGATTGTGAATCTAATTCCGCCCTGTTTAATGCAGGGTACTCTGCAACCAAGATAGATATTTGTTAAGACAGAATGTTGGTGTCTTTTTCTATTTAGCTTTGTACTGTTACCGTACATAGAGGAGTTGAGGTCTAGAAAAGATGTCAAATAGCAAAAGTAAATGCCAGGAGATACGGCCACGTGGTGTGCCATATGCTCTTCCACCACCACCACCACCACCACCACCACCACCACCACAAATTAATGTCAACCACATCGTGTTATGGTGGAAGGGTCTGGGCATAACGTAGATGTCGCAAGTGCATACATATACAGATACGTACCTTCTGTAAGAAACGGGGACAATCCCAGCTACGTATTGAGCAATCTGTGTGAAAGCAGGCCGAGACATGTCGAAATGTTGTAGGGGAGGGTTACACCACCCACCGTTATTATTCGGGAGGGAATAGTTTGGAGGGCAGAAATTGGTGGCCGTGACCACAATAGAGCCAGACAAGCACCACTGTGGGTCATTCACGCACATAATTTCGAAACAAGCCCCGCAGGTTAACCCATTGTTGAACAGTGCTGTGCTCAATGCCGTTGTGGTTGTTCCATACCCCTGGCTATATAGGTTGCCATACCCACAAGCCCCACCTGCACAATAATAAATCTTTTTCGAAATTGGATTAAGCAAATAATGGGGATGATACTATTTGTTTAGGATGTTTAAAAAGTTCGTTTCTTTTCCTCGAAAAGAGCAGATATAAAATCTTCAGTTAAAATTAATGAATCGTTGAAACTAATTGATTAAGTTTCGAACTTTTTTGATGGATGGAGAGTGGAAGGGGGTCGTTAGTAACTTCTGGTTAATATTATTTTTCCTCTTTTTAATGCGTCTCGAAAAGATAAATTGAAAGAAAATAAAGGATATCTGTTTAATTTGATAAACATCCACTAAAGATACAAAAAAAAAAAAAAAAAAAAAACTAAAAGTTGGACTTTTGGTAAAAGCCAAAGACTTCTTCCTTTTTTTTTTTTCTTTTTTTTTTCTTTTTAAGACAAAAATCCAAACAAGTTAAGTAAAAGAGGTTATTGCAACATATTTTGATCCATACCCATTGTGCCAGAAGCATCACTGCCTCCATAGAAAGTGGCATAAGCACCAGTAATCCATCCCTCATCAGAACCTTTAGCACTTGAGAGTATGGAGAGAAACCCCAAAATAGAAGAATAAACAAGAAGAGACATTTACCTGGGCAGAGGATTATATAGTTATTAATTAGCAGGGCATTTCATTTGCAACCACATCAATTAAGTGCACAACATCTATTATGGAGTAATATATAAAGGGAGAGCATAAGTTGGCGTCTTTGTTTTTTCGAAGTCCCGTCACAAAAGTGATTTCCAATATTGTCCTGATTAAAACCCAAATTTTGCATCCGTTTTACTGTAATATGAATTAACCTTAGGGTGAAATAGAAAAATCACTCAAACTCAACCACTCATTCCGCATCCAAAAAAAACTATCCACTCTCTCTGAATATTTTCACTTGCACATGCGGGAGGGTGTGCCCTCAACCGCAAGTAGAAAGAAAATGGTTAGATAGAGACTCACCCGGAGAGAGAGAGAGAGAGAGAGAGAGAGAGAGAGAGAGAGAGAGAGAGAGAGAGAGAGAGAGAGAGAGAGAGAGAAGGGGGAGGTTGAGGTGGGAATAAATAGATGCACGGGGAGGGAGAAGTGGGCCTTCCTCTGCTAAGCCAACTTCACACCTATTATTAGCTGACAATTTTAGGCATATACTGTGTGTGAATGATCCCTTCAATCTTTGTATATTCCATTCCAGAGATTCATATAATCATTTATTTGCTAATAAAAAAATGTGAGTGATCAAGGTTTTAGATATCGATCATTACGCCTTGTATAGTTGAGATGAAAAATAGCATGCTTGTAGCTGGTTTCTGTTAGTCACCGTTTTCGAGTTACAAACTGATTCCCAGCCATTACAATCGTTACAAATGAATAATGTGCTTAAAATTTATAATTTGTCAAAAACTCACAACTACACTACAATTGCTTCCCATTATGTATTTTTTGATACTCTCGATAACATTTCACCATGACAGTTACCGTTACGAGTATCAATACCGTTATTTAATTCAAAGCTTGGTAGAGGCCTAAACAGCCAGTCGCAAGCTCAACTCTGTGTGCGTGTGTGTCTACCTTCAAGTCCAGAACTCTTGACTTGAGTACGGTCTACCCCGGAAATTGCCATGCTTTACGGTGTGCACAATCACCATGCACTCCAACTCGTACAATTTTCATTTTTTTTTATAACATTACCATCGATAATCAAAAAAATATACGAAGAACACATCTATCCTTTAACACAGGCATGGACCGGCGGACGACCACAAAGGCGGAAAAACTTCCCAAATATAAGTACCAATCCCCCAAAATCCTAACAAGCCAAGCAATGAAGTGGACCAAACCCAACACACGTGACAACATTGAACTCACACACACAAAAACCAACCTACGAAACCACCAATGGAAAACACCCACAAACGGGTGAAAAAGTCCCGCACAGGGGAGAATGACCGACAACATAAATGCAAAACAAAAACCTAACCCTAGCAGCAACCTTCACCACCGCTGCCACACCACAAGATCGCCATCTTCGTGCATAAGCCACCAAGTCGCCGAGCAAGCCGCCACCACCAGAACCGTCCACCCAACGCCACCACCACGACGACCCCTGGAAAATCGCCAAAAAAGACACGATGATGCACTGAGGGAAAATCTACCGCCGCCACTCCCGGCACCACACGATTGCGTTTCCCCAAAATAGTGGGATTGGTTTCTTGTTTTGTTGCTATTGAAATTAGATTGTTCAATTCAATAAACAGTTGATTGAAGCATTTGATTCGATTTACATGGTAGAGTGACTGATTGTTGATATTGGTCAGCGGTGATTGATAAAGGTTAGTTAATTAATCAATTTAATTAAGTGTGTAACTAATTGATTGAGCCTGTGAAATCGATCGGCCTAATAGAGTGACTTGATAATGGTTAGTGGTGAAATTAATTAATAAAGGTTAGTCAACCGAATATTGCTAAAGCTATAATTGGCTCAAGGTCAGATATTTCACGGTCTGACCTTGAGCCAATTGATCGAACCACTTGGATGAATCAACATGATATATTGACCAAATGTTGATAATAGTTAGTGGTGGTTAATAAATGGTTAGTCGATCAATTAGTGTTGAAGCGACTATTGAATAATTATCAATGCAATTGGCTAATGTCGAAGCATTGATTCAGTTGAATGTTTAAGCTATTGATTGATTCTAATAAAGAAGATGTTTAAGCCATTGATTGATTCGAATAAAGAAGATGTTTAAGCCATTGATTGATCCAAATAAATTGATTTTATTAAGTGCCTAATCTGTTTATCATTTATATTCTCAACACATTTGTCTCTCACATGTAGCCAAATTCTCTTTTATAAGCAAACTAAACATGCGCAAGTATATTAAATTATCAGGAAGGCGGTGATATTTGATTGCTCTAATACTATATTAGAATATTATTAACCACCAAATCATGTAAGACGTTAGACCTTTGGATTTATGAATGCTTGACTTAGGTTTTTTTTTTAAGGGAAAAAAAATGTAATAGTCTTTGTAGTTAAGTGTTCGTGTCAATTTGGTCCCTGTAGTTATAACTGGCTCAATTTACACTCTGTACTTTCCATTTCAATTCGGTCCAATTACTAACTTCTGTTAGTCCTTTAAATAGCAAAATCATATGGCCTCCTTTTTTGGGGTTAAAATAGACCCGTTCGGCTAAATAAGCCAACTTCCTTATTTTTTGTCCCTATTCAATTTTTTTTTGGTATTTGTTAGTTTTTCGTCAATTTTTTGGGGATTATTTGCATCGTCATGACGAGAAGAATCTAAAAAGTAAAAAAATTATTATCGAAATTCAATTTTTTTTGAATAAAGACAAAAAAATTGGCTTAGGTTTATTTTTCAACATTCCTAGTCAAGAATCAGTGCATGGCCCAAGTGTAGGAAAATAAATGGAATGATAGGGCACTATTTTTTGTAACCACTTGGGCTGTTAAGTTAGGTTTATTGTAATCTAGTTGAGTGGTTTGTTATGTCTATGTATTAAGTTATGACATGGTAAATTTGGAACTGAGTTTATATAATATTCTGATTTTTGGACATGGTTATTTATCATGTTGTGACTTTTGGATCTATATCATGTTGTGACTTTTGGACATGGTTCTATATGCATTTTCAGTACTATGCAGAAAAATAAGGCATCTCGGTATTTGTCCACAAGTTGAACATGTATACAATGTCAGTGGTTATGATGCCACATGGCTGATCATGAAAATGCTGCTTTTTAGAGAAAATTATAACCAAATTTCTTCCCAAGTACCTCCTTATCAATGGAGAATGGAAGAATAAGTTGTGTTTTGGTTTAGATATATATTAGGGCAAGAGGGGAATGATTAACCCTATTCAGCTAAATAAGCCAACTGGCTTATTTTTTTGTCCTTATTCAATTTTTTTTCGTTTTTGTTAGTTTTTCGTCATTTTTTTGGAAATTATTGCATCGTCATAACAAGAGGAATCTAAAAAGTAAAAAGTTACGATCGAAACCTAATTTTTTTGAATAAAGATAAAAATAAGCCAATAAGCCAATTTTTTTGTCTTTATTCAAAAAAAATTGGATTTCGATCATAATTTTTTACTTTTTAGATTTCTCTCGTCATGACGATGCAATAACTCCAAAAAATTGATGAAAAACTAACAAATACAAAAAAGATTTCAATAAGGATAAAAAAATAAGTCAGTTGACTTATTTAGCCGAACGAGTTTATTTTAACCCCAAAAAAGAGGGCAATATGATTTTGTTGTTTAAAGGACTAATGGCGGACTAACGGAAGTTAGTAATTGGACCAAATTGAAACAAAATGAAAAGTACAGAGTGTAAATCGAGCAAATTACAACTACAGGGACCAAATTGACACAAATACTTAACTACAGGAACTATTTCAGTTTTTCCCCCTTTTTTTTATTTTGATCTGAAATGCTTGACTTAGGTTGCGTTCTCTTGGACTTAACGTAAATCTAAAAATTTTGTTTTTATTTGAAATTTTTTCACATTTATTAGTTTTGCGCCAAACTTTTATGGGTTATTGATTTATTTCGACAAGAGGAATCAAAAAAGTAAATTATTTTACTTTTACTCAAGTATTTTGAGAAATAACTATTTTTTAGTGCAAAAATGTCAATCAATAACCTATAAAAGTTTGGAGCAAAATTAACAAATGCAAAAAAAATTCGAATAAGGACAATTTTTTTAAGTTTAGGTTAAATCCAATAGAACGCAGCCTTACTTGGGAGAGATGTGGTATGTAGGGTGCTAGGGGATGAGTCGGATGACTGACGGCGAGCAAGTGCAATGGCATGTGAAGATTTAATTCATTTGACAAAAGAAACAAGTTCGAGGAATGTGTTCGTACTTATTTTGGTCATGAGGTGAGTCGAGGTCAATTGGCATTTATCTCGAGTAACTTTAATTTTTTAAATCTCAAAAGTGGAACAAGCCGAGTACTTAAGCTCAGTTGGCTTCAAAAGTCATATAGAAACTCTTTTTTTTTTTCCTATTCAATTTTGTTCGCATTTTTTAGTTTTGCATCTAACTTTTCTGACTTATTAATTCGTCTCGGCGAGAAGAATCGAAAAAGTAAAAAAAAATTGATCGAAACTCATAATTTAAAAAAAAAAAAACAAGAATAAGTAAAAAAGCTGTTTTATTGACTTATTTCTGTCTTTATTTAAAAAATTATTAGTTTCGATCAAAATTTTTTACTTTTCCGATTCCTTTTGTCGAGACGAATCAATAAGTCACAAAAGTTAGACGCAAAATAAATAAATGCAAAAAAAAATTCAAATAAAGGCAAAAAAAGAAGTCCCCCTACTTTTCAATCCAAACCCACTGTAACGCCCCGAATTTTGGAAACGTTAAATAAATATTTTTTTATTGAAAATCTAAATAGAGTCTAGCTCATTATTACATCACAAACCCCATAAGAGTACATTTATTATATAAAGGGAGGTAAACTTGGGTTTCCATCTACAGTTGTGCTTTTTCCTCCATCCTAGCTAGCTCTTCGGTACCGAAAGCCTCTAAAGTGTACAGCTCACCCTGATCATCTATAAGGTCCGACACATTATATCAACGTCGCCCCCGGTATAATATGTCAGGGTCACCAAAGGTAATATCATGAACTGCAGGAACTCAACAGAATAACCCCATAACCGCTAACTCGTAAACAATATATCATAGAAATATATGCCATTAAGAAATTTCAAATATCACATGCATAATCCTTGAAGCACTTAACAATTACACATCCACATTCGCTATTCAACTAACATCGGTATTTGTGATATCGATGTTTCTCCTACGCAACTCATCGTAGACCGTGTCTCATTTTCATTTACCAAATCAACATTTTCTAAACACTTTTTGAACGTGCCACGTTACCAATGAGGCTATCACGTCCGGCTCCATTGTCAACACATACAATGGGCTGCCAAATTCGGTCACATTATGGTTTCAAAAATCCATACACATAATGAGCTACCACGTCCAGCCACATTGTGGTTTCAAAACATTTTTCTTTCTTGGCTCCTCTCTGCGGATAACCAAGTCACACCTCCAATGAGACTACCAAGTTTGGTCCCATTAGCAACACACACCACACAATGGACTACCACGTTCAGTCACATTGTGGTTTCAAAATACTTCTTTTCATTAACCACACCATAGGTGTCATGTTTCTAACTTTCTCAATTTTTGTGTCTGGTTTTCATGCAATGACTCCACGACAGGACTTTTCACGTAAGTAATCATAAATCATTCATTGTAATCTTGAAACTAAATTAGCAAGATCATCCAACTCTATATTACTTATCATGCTCATGTTATCCTTGAGTTCATGCAATCATGCTCAAACATTTAGCACACAACTTAAAACATAGTGTCACATGGACGGACACCTTTGGAGTAAAAATCACTTATGCTTTATCACACATCAAACAAGTAATCCAAGTAATCACATATACATGCTCATAACTATCCTTAAGATCAAAATACGAATACTTTCATTCAAGTTTGTATTTTCAAAATCCGTTCTCTCTTTCTTTTTGGGAAGTTCAAAACAATATATATTTTTCTGAAAAATAAAGTCGAGTTATTCAATATAGTTATATTTCTTTTCAAGCCTTTAGTAACATACCTTTCAAGTTCTCATGCATTTCAAACAATACAAATAATATACACATTTTTATTTATACTCAGAGATAGTGAGTACAGAAAAATCTACTGTTCTTATTGGCGGTAGGAATGGCTACGAAAAAGTAAGTCGGCTATCGAACGGGCGGCCTCCTACGGTAAGCTTACGGTGGCTTTGAAAGAGGAAAGATAAGACTTTCTCTCTCTCGAAACTTGTTCTTGACCTAACTACTAAACTTTTTTGATTAAAGGGTGGTCAAGTGGTGTTTTAGTGGGCCTAGGATGAGTTTCTTGAAGAACTCAAGAATACTAAGGACAAAGGAAGAACAAAGTACAAATACAAGAATTCTAGAGAGAGAAGTTGAAAGGTGTGAAGGTATGAGTTGAATGGCAAGAGGGGGGGTGCCATTTATAGTAAAATGTTGGGCTTTTTCTCTCTCTCTCTCTCTCTCTCTCTCTCTCTCTCTCTCTCATTTTTTTCCCCATTGTATTGTCCAATCAAGCCTTTTAAGCATGCCAAAGCCCTGTCAATCTAACTTAGGTGTAAGGCTATGTGATTATGAAGGATCCTAATGCTTAAAGGAAGATCCTAGGATTGCAAGTCTTACAAGTCTAAAGATATGGATGATTAGGCTAAAAGTGTAGTCTTCCTTGTTTAGTTAATCCTAAGGCTAGATTGTATGTATAATCTAGGATGATTAAAGCTAGATTTCACGTTTAAAGTAGTCTAAAAATGGATTGTAAAATAGTAATTAGGCTTGAGGCTAAAGAGGTAGCTTGTGGGAGTGTACAAACACATGCACACATCTCTCTCTCTCTCTCTCTCTCTCTCTGTATCATGAGTGTGTGTGTGTGTGTGTATCTATATACATGTGTGAGTTTAGGTACCAAGTAGCCCTAATAAGTCTAGGAAAGAATAATGATGAGTGTAAGGCTTTCAAGTGCAAGGTATTATCCAATGGTAATATTTTTCCTATAAAGTATATTTATGTATGTATAGGTATAATTACAGTAGGCTATTATATATTTAACTATGTATACTTAGGTCTAAGTAGTCTTGCTAAGTCTATAGGAAGGGTAATGATTAAAGGTAAGGCTTTCAATGACAAGATAATATCCAATGGTTAAAACTTCCCTAGAAAGTCTATATATTTCTATAGTCATGATTATGGTAGTCTTATTATGTATGTGTGTGTGTGTGTATATATATATATATATATATATATATATAGAGAGAGAGAGAGAGAGAGAGAGAGAGAATCTAGGAAAGTAATCTTTGGAGGGTAATTAGGTTCGTGTCTATTATTCTTAGGCTTGCATACATGACAAGTCAAAGTATACTAATTTTGGAAGCATAATGATTACTATCATGGGTCTAAAAGGTTCAAGTATGGTTGGAAAGATTCATAAGGTTCATCTAGAGTTAGGAGAATGTAACTAAGTTGAAATGGTAGTTAGGTTTCACTAACTAATTGGTTGGAAACAAATTCTACTTGCCAAGTAAGATTTCTAGCCAAAAAATATAACTTTAAGGGCCCGTTTGGATGCAGGATTAGGTTTGGAGGTATTAAGTAAAAATGGGAGATTGGATAGTACTATAAGGTATTGGTTAATAAGAGATGACCCACGTTGATGTGATGTTTATAGAAGGGTATTAAATAATACTTGGTTTGGATGGAGGATTAATTTGGGGTATAAGAAAGAGGGATTGATGTAAAAAGCTATTAAATGACTTTTTTGCCCTCATGCAGTGTTTTTTTACAAAATTTGTTAGTTTCACTATAATTAGAATAAATACGTGTTAGCAAAAAAAATTAAGTGTTCCAAATTTTAATCTGTTTGAATAGGTGGGAAGATTTTATTTTTTTGATCATTTAATTCTAAAGGGTCATAATTAAATTTTGACTATAGGGCTCTTGTTGATTAGCTCTAAGAAAGTCGTAGAACCAAATATTTTTTTAGGGCTAACTAATGAGAGCCCTGGAACCAAAAATTAATTATGACCCTTTAGGATAAAATGATCAGAGAAATAGGATCTTTGTACTGGTTCAAACGGATTAAAAATTGGAACACTTAATTTTTTAACCATATTTTTTAATATATAAACTGCAGGTTGAAAAATTAAATGTTCCAAATTTCAATCCATTTGAACCGGTGGAGAGATTTTAGTTTTTTGATCATTTTATTCTAAATGATCATAATTAAATTTTGACTCTAGGGCTCTCGTTGGTTAGCCCTAAGAGATATTTGATTCTATGACTTTCTTAGGGCTAATCAACGAGAGCACTATAGTCAAAATTTAATTATGACCCTTTAGAATTAAATGATTAAAAAAATAAAATCTTTTCATCCATTCAAACGGATTAAAATTTGGAACACTTGATTTTTTTTGCTTTTCTCAAGAAATTGGTACCTTGGGTTGGGAAGGAGGATTAAGAGGGGTACAATTGTCCGAAATAAAGGGGGTTTAGAAGGGATTCCACAATAACAGGTCAAACCCTACCCATGGCTAACACCCCCTCAGGGGGTATTAGGAGGTGTAGTGGAAGAGGGCCGAAAGAGAATACCCCCTCCAAATTAACTTGCCAAACGGAGTCTTGGGGTGGGGCCCAGGTACTAAGAGGGGGTATATCACAACACCCCATCCAAACAGGCCCTAAGGTTTCTATTTTACTCACTAGGAAAATATGCAAGTGCTTCTATAAACATACTTGTCTTTAAAAAATACTAAATTGTCTAGTGCGAAAAGATATAATTTTATAAGTCCCAAATCTAATTATGACGGATTATTAAAGTTAAAGAAAATTTTATTAAGCAATCTAGGGTTTAAATAAAGATTTTCAAATATTTAACGAAATTTTTATTTACTAAAAATCGAAGTTGTTACACCCACCATTATTCGTGTTTGGATTGAAAGATCGACGAGCTTTCAAACAATTTTTAGAGTAGTAGTACAGTAATTCAGCACATGAAGCTATCTATGAAAACAAATGAGCGGTCCAAATTCCCAGTATCATTCATTTTTTTTCATGAATAGTTTCATGTTCAGCTGTGAATTTGAACCTTTCATTTATTTTTATGAACAGTTTCATGTGCTGGATTTCCTGAATCCCAACACTTTTGCAATTTTTATAGTGTAATTTGTATTCGTGATCGTAACAACAAAAGGTCGAACGAGTCCTGGGGAATATAACTACAGAGCTCCGTGAATAAATTATTACGGAACTCAATCTCGACCATCTAAAAATGTTTTGGACGATTCAGATTAAAAACAATCTTACCACTAATAGATGAGTTATTCTCAGTTCGGGGACTCTTTACTGGGATTGCTAGCTTATTTTCTCCATTCAACCATCCCATTCAACCATCGACGACCACCAACATCAACGACCAGCACCACCAGCCTCTCCCTTCCCCTCCGGCAACCACAACTAGCGATTTCTGCCTCCCTCAGCATCAATGCGTTTAGGACGCCATTACCCACCACCAAGGTCTCTCTCTCTCTTTTGGTTGTCTTTAATTTCACTACAACTTGTTCAAACCACAAAAATCAGGGTTCCATGTAAATTGTGAAATTGGGGAGTTTTTGGTCTATAATCACCACAAGTGAAAACATACACATTCACTGAGAACGATTGAAACTTCAAACGCTAGCTTTGTATATCTGGTTCCGTATTTCTTGATTATATTCCAAATTTGGAGCCTAGAATCGTATACGGGTGTACCGAACTTATATGACTGATGGATTAGGGCTTTGTGAAAGGCCGATGAGTTTGAAGCGACAAACATGAGGAATCTGAGTATTGAGCAAATTATGTTTCACCACTTATGTTTTGTGATTGCTGATATATCATATATGGTCTTCAATTTCATTCAAATAACCATTGGCATGACATTTTCATCTCGTTTCACCTTTGTATAGAGGAACTTACTTCAATTAGAGTTAGATATCAAATGAAGCCCCTTAATACCCTTGACTCTATGCCATACAAGGAGGTCCTTTGTGTATATTGAATTGGATCAATACACAAGCATTTTTATACATAGAGAAAGATGACTAGTGATCAGTGCATTGCGGAGGCCAGGGCCGCGGAGACTACGAAGTGAAAAAAGGGCTCTAAAGCGCTCCGCAATTGATTTGACGTTTCGGGATTTGGAGAAATGGGCATGAGCAAAACAGAAATAAACTTTAAGAGACTGCTTGCGGCTGCACATCATCAACAAAATCAAGCAAAGCTTCTACATGTACGTCTTTTATCTCTCTCTCTCTCTCTCTCTCTCTCTCTCTCTACGTATGTATCTACAGATTAATTTTACCTTTGTGAATCTTGGGGATAGGCAAATGTGTATATATATGATGATTGTTTCAGAGTCGGTTTTATGTGTTGATCCATTTCAGATACAACTTTGTGATCTATGTTGCATTATGGCACTTGTTTCATCCTCTTATTGTTTTTTCTTTTTCTAAATTCTCATAGAAATGATTGCGTCTTTGCAGTATGTTGTTACTCTACAAGAACAATTGAAAAAACTAGCTGAAGAGAAAACCTCAAATGGATTACCAAGGTCCTTACGTATTTCTTTGCCATTTTGTAATCTATTTTCTTGTGCTATGGTTTCTTTTATGAATGCATCTTCATGGCTCTACAGTATTTAGGTATTCACGTAACTTTTTGATGCATGATTTGGATTGTAGAGGAACAATATAATGAAACTTAATTCTCTTTTGGCCTTCTCAATATTCTAGTCGTGTTGTTCTTGTATGACGACTTGAGACTTTGGTGATTAACATTTTGTGATTTTTCTTATGGACATGTTTCTATAGAATACCAAAAGCACTGGTGAATGATTATTCAGAGAAGATAGAAGCCATTGCGTCCAAATTGGCTGTCCCCGTGGTGCGTGTTTCCTTCAGTTTCTTCTACATCAACAATTTTACATTTAAACAATGACATTCATCCTCTTCTAACTTCGATAAAAGTATTTCAGAATAAACATTGGAGTTGCCATTTTCACATAACATCATTTGCATTGGGTTTTTTTTCCCACCATCCTTTCATTGGGGAACGGAAATCTGATTAGCTTTTTGTGATTACCCCTTATTACTACTGCCTTTGAATGACTTGCTTTTTCTGGGACAACTTACATTCAGTGATTCTTGGGACCCTTTTTTGTTTGGTTATTTTTGAAGCCATTTCAGAAGGTTTTACAAAGTTTTTTTTTTTGTCTCCATCATGACATTTAGCTTAAGACCCAGTTACTTTATTCTTCTTCCTGTGTATTAGAAATACATTCATCTTATATAATTTCTCATTTCTAACCCAGCTTGTCACTTGGACACTTCCAGTCAACCATGTAAGAATCTGAGAGACCTTCTGATGTAACTTCTGTAAAAGAAATCCCTTCTAAGACCGAAGGATAAATTCTTACTTCCCAAAGGTTGATGAGAAGATTTGCGTAAGAAACTACAGTTTCTGTATTACTTGTAATTAGGTGATACATCTATTTGTTCATTTTTTGTGTGGTGGTTTCATTAATTTATTAAACAGGCCCCAATCAAGCGTTGAAGATAGACCTCATAATTATGCTAACACTGATCACTCGGCTCCTATCAAATTGAATGTAGCGGCACAAACTCATATTCAAAACCACTGGTACTTGCCAGAGTCTAAGCACATTGTAGAAGTAACTAGACCACAACAAGAGTTGAAGGCAAGAGTTCTCTATCATAAATTTTAAAACCATTTTGAGCTTCTTAATGCCTGTCTACATGTTTACTTGTAGTTATTTGCTTCTTCTTTTTTTATGTGTATTCAAAATGTAGTAATTATACGCAGTTGAATTGTTTTTGTCATCTTGATGAAACATGTGAATATTTTTTTCCCCTAACAACCCAGACTAAGTTAGATTCATGGCATACCATGTATTTATGTGTCCACTTATTATTTGGTACATTGCATACCAGGGGACTGAACTATGAAAGGACTGGTTGTCTACAATATAATGCCTTCTAGTAGGGAAAAATTGAAACCTGCTTTGAAGGAAAACCCTTGCATTCTAGTTGAGTTTGAGCTCACAATTAATGTGCATTATAAAGTAAAAGTACAATGCATAGTAAGAACTAACTCATTGTTAATTAAGAAGCCTCTAGCTTCAAATAGAAATGCATTAAGATGCGAGCAAGACACCACAACAGTTTCATTTCGAGTTTTAGAGATGTAAATACTAATGTGTGATCTCTTATCAGAAAGAGAAATTGGCGGTTGGACCTCTTCTTTTTTGTTCACTTTCTTTATATAAGATTTACAAAACAAATTGTGCTCAATTGGCTCATAAGCATAGTTGATGGTTTGGTTTTCAGCTTCAGAATATGAATGCATCAGTAGATTACTAGTACAACCAACTAGTTAGCATGTCTGTCTTAGGTTACAACTTTTTACTGCAAATGTTTGATTAGAAGTTTTGGAGGAGCTACCTAGCGTTACGCCATCCACCCAATTGAATGTCATTATAGCTATTACTGCACATTATTTCTTGTTACTGCTTCTCATTGCCTTTGCTGCCTTCAACAGAAAGCTTTAAAAAGATTTGACAGATGAAATGGTTGGGTTGGCTTAGCAGCTTAAAGAGAGTAGTCTCATCATGAGTCAATCCATCAAAAACACAAAGAAAGTAAGTTACCTAGAATTCATCATTCTGTTTTGCTTTGCTAGTTGTCTATGAGGCAGATGTTATGGATTGTATCTTCTGCGGGTATTATTGCATTATAGAGATGTCAATAACTATGCATTACATGTCGCAAAGTGCTCAAGTGTGCATTATTACATTCTTAAACCATGGGTCTATGATGGGTCAAACTATGCATCCAATATTGCATTCCTGCAGGTTTTGTTTCATGACTGTTTGTTTAATTGAACTGTATTCTGACACGTGAGCAGGGGCGGAGCCATGTTAGTGCCTGGGGGGCCGGGCCCCCTCCGATCCCGGCTCTCCGAGCGTCCGAGTTTTAAAATTTTTATTTTGTATATACTTGATTTTGATAATTATTTGTGTATAGGCAGTATAGCTACTTATAATCTTAATAATTTTGATTCGAGTTGGTAAAAAATCAGTTATTTTACATTCTCATTTTCTTTCATAAATAAAAAATAACCACGTGATACTTGATGTAGCCTAAAAAATTATTACAATATACAAATGTAATGAATTGCACAGCAAAAACCTCGTGATATACTTAAGTATTCGTTCTGATAAAAAATATATGTCTACTAAGCTAGCCCCCTGGGGATTAAAATCCTAGCTTCGCCACTACACGTGAGCAACTATTCTCATAGCTCGGTTGTAATATGAGTGCAGGTTCTTGATTCGACAGAGAAGGCCGTTGAACATAGCTTAGTAAGCACTGGTCGTGTCAATACACGAGTAATGGATATATACTCGAAGACTTTCAAGACTACGTGCTTTACATGGCTTGTGATGTTTGTAATGACATGTATCTTCATCATGGTTGTACTTCTTATTCGTGTCACCTAGGTATTACTATGGTAAGAAAACATACACAGAGTTCCACTTATGATTGTGCCTGTTAGGGAAATCGTCATAGTTCTCTGACTTTACCCTATCAAACTGACGCCAATTGGATTAAAAAGAAAATAAAAAAATTGAAGCCAAATTTGTATGACTTGAATTTTAGGCCGCGTCATGGATTTGTTCAACATTTGGTGTTTAGAATGCTTCAAGTCTGAATAAGCAGGGGTCATTGTTTGCTGAAGTATGATCTGTGATTCAGAAAAGAAGAGGTATGTGGAGAAAGGGATTACGTTTCATCATATCAACGCATTTGAGAAATTTGTTACCGACGGTTTGGAATTTTTATGTTGTTTTAATTGGCCGTATGTATGGAAAGAACATACAAGACCGAACAATGTGGACGAGTTAAATCTATCGCATCAGATTAATTTGTTGAGTGGCAATTTTTTTTGGCATACAAGACCGATTCAATTGATTATTCTCAACCACACATGTTCTTGAATCTAAAATCAATATTACAATACGTGATAAAAGCAAGTTTCTAATTCATGAAAGCCGAAAAAAATAAACCTTCGAAAATGCATGTTCCACATAAAATCGATTGGCAATACTTCCATTGCAGTAAACCAGCACGGAATAGGTAAACCTAGAGAAGACCACCTCTAGGGCAGCATGGACCTGAAGGCTTATTTGATAACTTAAATTCAGCACTTAAAACTGAATCAATTAAGTAATAAGTGATTCAGTAAGTTTGATAACGATATTATACATTGTTTAACAAATTAAGTGCTACTTAAAATGTAGGTTAAAAAGTTAAAAAAAATTAAGTAGCTTTGAGCTACTTAATTCTGGCTGAATTCTTGTATACTTGCATTTAATTACCATACTACCACCACACCACTTCGCCACCAGCACCATCACCATCACCACTACCACCACCACCACCACCACCACCACCAACCACTCCTCCACCACCACTCCCCTATCACTCTATCACTACCACTATCACACCGTCGCTGTCTCTACCACAACAATGCCATCATTGCACAATTATCACTCACCGACACCACTCACTGTCACTATTACACCGCCGCCGCCACCACTACTCACTGCCACCATTACATCACCATCACTCCACCACCACCATTACACCACTATCGCTAGCACTCCAACACCATCGCCGCCATTCCATCACCACCAACACACCACCACCACAATCACCATTCCACCATTTTTTAAGTACATTGTGACCATTAGTAAATTAAGAGAGAATCGAAACTATAATTAATTTATCATTTTTTTAATTCAGTACTTAATATGCTTACCAAACAGCTTATCAGCTTAAAAAATTCAGCATTCAGTTTTCAGTACTTAATTTTTCAGCATTCAGTTTTATCAAACAGGCCCTTAGTCGAGGGTGATCCTTTCAAGTAGTTAGAACTACAATTTAGGCCTACAAAAAGAGACCACTGTCTCATTCAGAATAATAGTCAAGCAAGCTTGGAAATTCTTGCTGTGAGAATGAGCCACATCATGGGCCTGAAAGGTAATATAATACACTAAAGGGCAACCACTGCGACAGTTTGCCTTGAGCAACAATGCAAACTGGTACTTTGTTGCGCTGGTATGCTGCTTGTACTTGTCAAAAGCAACCTTTGAGTAATCTTCAAGGCTCTTCCATATCACATTATTAAGAGGGAACAAGTGAAGCTTCATTGGTCTAATAGACATATCCCAAGGATCAATATTACCAGGAAAACCCTCGATATCAAACCCGCCACTCTCCTTCATCCTCCTAAGGTAATGCATATGCTCTTGGGGTGTAAATCGACGATATTTCGCTAAAAGAAAATGTTCCTCCTTTAGCATTACACTAGTTTCGCACATCTTGTCCAGGACCCACTTCAAGATTCACATGGCGTCCCCAATGTTGTACGAGTGATCATCCTTATTAATGTTTCTATCTTTCAAAGCTGGCCAAGTGATCATGCTTTTCGGATCAAAAGACACTTCTGATGCTTCCTTTCCTTGTGCAAAACCTACAATGGGAAAACCTAGATCCATATCAACAAGCTCCCAAGGTCAAACATCGAACCCATACTACTAAAATCTTCATGGTTTCGATAACGACGCTTCGAATACTCTTCATTCTCATAACGACGACTCGAATACTCTTCATTTTGATAACGATGCATGTCACGCCTCGAAACCCTATCTGTATGCTCTAACCCTTCCTTTCCTTGCCCGAAAGCCCCAATTCCATAATGACGCCTCGAATACTCTTCATTTCGATAACGACGCCTATCATGCCTAGAAACCCTATTTGTATGCTCTAACCTTTCCTTTCCTTGTGCGAAAGCCCCAATTCCATAACAACGCGTCAAATACTATTCGTTTTGGTAATGACCCTCGAATCCATACCTTGGTTGTTGTTGCTGTTGAGGTGGCAGTTGCTGCAGGTGACTCAGTGTTGCCCGGCTGCTGGGCGTGAGAGCGAGAGAAAGGGTTGGCAGGCGGGCTAAAAAAACCGTGGAGAGAGAGAGAGAGAGAGAGAGAGAGAGAGAGAGAGAGAGAGAGAGAGAGAATCGTCTGGAATTGAGAATGAAGACACAAGAAGAAGAGAATATATACGCTTCACATAATTTCCTAGGATACTATGAAATAATTCTAATTCTTAGGGAGCAAGAAACTAGCAAAAATAGTTAAATTATTTTTTCTAGGATGGTTACTTCCCTGTCCTAATTCGAAGATTCCTAATATGATATTGGAATCAAATGTACTAACTTCCTAATAAAATACTATTCTTAATAATAAACTAAAATTATTATTTTGCTAGAATAAGCCAAATATTTGCCTGCATCAAGGACTATGGACAGTCTAACGGCTCCTAACTCCCGCTAATGTATATTGCTTTGGGGAAAAAAAATAAATCCCAAATCAAACAAAATGAAAAAAGAAACAAACAAATAACAGAGAGAAAAATAGATTAAAAAGGAAACTGCACCAGCCGGGAATCGAACCCGGGTCTGTACCGTGGCAGGGTACTATTCTACCACTAGACCACTGGTGCTTCTTGTTCAGAGCTGCTAAAAGGTTCAATCTATAATTAATAGCTAGGAACTTTTGGTTTTTTTTTTGGATCCCTTATAGCTTGGACCGGGTTCTGGTTCTCGTTCTGGTTTGTAAAGTTATATTTAGGTTTTAATTTCGAATTGCTCGATTAAAAAAAAAAAATCAATTTTGCGTTTTAGAAACCCTAGATTTACCATGGAAGAACAATAAAAAATCAATTTGCGTTTGTTCTGTTAATAGTAGTATGGCCTTTTCCCGATCCGACACTACCCCACTAATGAAATCCTAGCCGTCCAACTTGACTTGTCGGTTCACCCGCATGCGCTGGAGAGATCATTCTCATTCGTTTAACCTAGTGGAGTGGAGAGTAGCTTGGAACGCTTTGCTTACAGTGCTATATATACACCTATACATACATACATACATAGAGGCAAAGCAAAACCCTAATCGGCCAATCTCAGAGATAAGCTGAAGGGAAGGGGGGGCTCCAGTTCCTTTATTCAGGCCCAGGGATTAGTCTTCTTATGCCGTTTGTGATTTTCCTTGAATAGTAGTAAAAAGGTGTGATTTTTTTTAAGTTCAGAATGCTGTTTTTGTTGGTTAATTATTACTGTATTTAGAAAAGACTCATCTTTTTTTTCTTCAATTCGTTCTGTTGGTGTACTCTCTAATCTCTATATTCGTTGCTGATTTTCATTGATTGTGGTGGGATTTGCCTATGCCTATGAATCTATGATGGGTATAAATATACTTCGAGTATATCACTATGAAACTTAACTTTACCTGAGGCTTTGAGGTATTTCCACCAAATTTAATTTCTTTTCTTTTTTTGGCTTCGGATTTGGACTGAATTTCTTATTTTATTTGGTCAATTTGGTGTGGCAATTGGGTTTTTTTTTTTCCGTTAAATACTTTCAACAGTACTCCAGAATAGGTCTGTCAATCAATGGACTGGATTCGATCCAAATCTGAATCCAAAAATTTCGGTACCGTTTATTCATTTACAAAATTTCCTGCAAGTTATTTTTGTGGCTTCTCTGTTTATAATTCCACATTGTGTGCATAATTAATTTAGTCTTTGGGTTTTGAAATCTCTCTGGGTTATTTAGAATGAAGTTTAACTGTAAAACTTTTGGAATTGGAATTGGATTTACGGTGCCAATGATGGTTTTAATGTATCTTTGAGTGTCTACTATGAAAACAACTTAAACTGAGGCACCCGTTCGGACATAGAACATGAATCATGGTCCTTTTTTTCTCAATGCTGGTTTTCTCACTTAATCAAATTCCATTGTCGAAGTTCGTAGCAAAGTATTATTTAACATTGTTTTGACAGTTTGAACGAAATTTGTTTTTAGCATGTGATGTGTTTGTGCAAGTGACGACGAAACAGACGAGGACATCAGCACCTCCATATTGGAGAATGATGATTTGTCTTCGGGAATCTCTCTCATGCACTTACTCCTATTAGACTTCATTTTTTTCCAGTATTCTTGCGTATTCTATTGACAACTTTGTCGCACGTCTTCTTCAAAGCTTGCATTTTGCGAATGCATTTTGGGTTTATTTACTTGGGTTTTTCGTGGTTATGTTGTACTCCATTAAACAATGTACTTGTTCTCAATACTTGTTTCAATCCCTTTTAATGATGAATTCCGTACTTGTTTTATGTAGAATAAGATCACAATTGGGTCAGTTAAAATTTTGTCGACGTGACAAATTTGTGATGTGTCTTTGAGCGAATATGGGTTTTTGTTTTTTTTCATGGTAAATTTTTGATTGAAATCAAAACCAAACTGCAGTGCTTAAGGGTGTACCTGGAAAAACTGAATCAGAACAGAAAACCAGCAGACCAAAATAAAAACTAAACTAGGAGAGAATGGACACAAAACAACTCACCAAAAGGTAGGAACAATTGAAACTGGGGTAATTTTCCCTACTTTCAGCGGATGGAATGCAATGTTTTCTCCTAAGTTGTTTTGGGTTTGTTTCTCTACGACCGTATTGCCCATGATGAGTTTATATGCACGTATTAGATGATATCAAGACAATGATATGGCATTGTAAATCTTGAGGCAAAATCAACCTTAATTAAGAATCTTTATGACCAAGTGGTCTTCTCGTTAAAGCCCTAGATCGCTCAAACATCCTCTCTGCAACCGCAACTCTGATGTCAATTGGTAGGATTAATCTACTCATTCAATCTTGCAAACTCTCAAGGTCTGGAAGTATGAATAACAGAACAAACATAAACGAGAAAAAAAGAAAGCAAAGGAAGAACGAGACACAAGATATACGAGATTTGACAACATGTTAACTTGTCGGAGCCGCACACTTACTATTGAATCAATGGAAAAACACTCTCAAATTCTTTCTCTTATGATATAGCCTCTCTAAAAAAGGATGTTCTAACCTTAAAATGCATTAAGGCTATATAAATAGGTATATCGGGCGTTGCATCTTGTCGGGATGCAATTAATCCTAACAAGGTCCGTCAAGATGACCCTCAATCCCGTCTTGACGGGATTTCAAGAATCTTCTGCCTTTGACTCCTTGTGTGGCCGTCTGGACAGCCATGAATCCCATCCAGACGGAATCTGTTGCAATAGGTTCACACCCCAAGTCCCCAACCCTCCATTCTCTCATTCATAGTATTAAACTAGCATGAAAGGAGTCTCATTAGAAATCATAATCTCCTCTAGAATAACTCCAAAACGCTCCAAAAATCAGTGCCGTCTTTATCTACATCCCAACGATCTATGATTTCAATCCAACTAGGACTCAACCTCCTTAAAAAAAACCTGTAAGATCATTCTCTAGACAACGGGGACAGGTATGCAACTCTAGCAACTTGATGCGCTCGAGTTCAGTACACCTCTTTCCACAAACAATCTGACTTAGGAGTGTTGGTAGGCACCACACCGGTGTTTAAATTTTTCTTCGCATGTTGGCGAGACCAAGCGTGCCAGAAATCGACTCATCAATACATAGAATGAATTATAACTCGATAAAAGAGATGCATGAAAGTCTCGGCTTTTTGGAGCTTACATACTCCATCTAATTGGCCATTTAAACAAGACCGTATAATAAATATTCAATCAGCAAGAGGCCGGATTGAGAGAACCATATTTGTCTCAAACCATTTCCACCTATAAAATCAAGTGAAACTTCACGGTGTACAAGGCATATACATCTTTATCAATTGAGTACAATGGAAACAAATGCAGAGAAGGATGTAAAAGAATCATTTAACAAGTTTTTCCTTCTTCCCAGCCTCTTCCAATTCTCTCAGCCCTCCAACCTTCTGTTCTATCTCTTCAATCAGCTCCTCACGCCACAGCTCTGCTCTGGCAGATTCTTCCATATCTTCTTGCTACAGTATAATTGTCGTACAGTTTCACTAATATCATAACTTCACCGTAAAACATTAATTAGGCATGACCAGATGGGCATCTTGTATTCATCTTGTCGTGTCGTGTTTGAGTTGTGTCATTTAGGGTTTGGGGTCAAAACACTTACCAACCAACCCAAACTACTTAGAACCATATCATGCTCGGGTGGACATTGCTAACGGCCTTTTCAATTGAAAATGATTCTAGGGTGTAGATAAAATTTACACACAAAGCAATGTTATAGACATAGAGCCTGTTTAATTTATAACAAAAATCAACACATTTTATTGTATCATCAGAATCACATAAAAAATAAAAACAACAAAAAGACGATAGCCAAACCATAGCATATAGTTGGTATTCTGCAACATGCACCGTGCGGTGTTGTGACGTGTTTGAGCATGTCACTTTGTGTCAACGGGTCAACATGAAAGAACAAAATGGTTATCCAAATTCTTATCGAGTTACGCAAGTCCAACCTGTGTTCCCATTATAATTTCGGGTTGTCAGGATATATTGTATCCTTGTTCGTGTAAAAAACAAGTCAAAGCATGAAGTGAAAAATAAAATTTTACCTTCTCATAAACCCAATGCCCAGTACCATCTCCTCCATCTTTCCTGTACTGCTCCGAGTCATAGTATGGATCCTAAACCATGTTGATCATGTATCAGGAATTCATGATTTTGGATATGTTACCAGATTTCAACAATGTCAATTATTCAAAATTGGTCTGACTGAGAAATGCTTACTTTTGTGGCACCAAAGAAGCAGCATCCCCAAACTGTGAACATTATGTATAATGTATCTATAATTCAAAAACAAGCAAGAAGTACTTACATTTTCTTCAACCAAAAAACAGAGAAAAAATCTAAGAGAACAATTTTTTTTGAAGTACCCAATGGAGAATCTTTGAGAGACGAGGAAGGATATAAATAAGTTAAAAAAAACTTCAGTCGGGCAATTCTAACGATGCTGCTCGCAGGGAAGTTGGGTTCAGGAGAAGAGCAAAGGTCGAGTTTAGAGGTCCGAGTAAATGCGAGTTTTACCCAGACCCGGCACAAATTTCTTCTAAAATTCATATTTCAAGCATATCCATTCAAAATGAAAGCTGGAGAGAGAGGGAAAAAATTGATTGAGAAAATACTCACAAACATTCTTTATTTCATCATTATTGAGGTGCCAAACAGACTTTTGTAGTATGATGTCTCTTTGGCCTTCCATATGGTCCACCATAACTGCCATTAGTGGCCAATCTGGTAAAGCATTCACTTTGCTCAAGGACCCTCTTCTACTCTTGCTGCCTTCAATCTATTATTGTACGTAAAGGGATAAAATCAGTGTATTTTGTTATTAAAAAAAATAAATTCAGAACCTTCCTTTTCTGTTTGGTTGCCAGGAAAATTAAAAATTTGACTCACCTGATGCCAGCCATTTTTCAATCCAATGCTTGAGCACTGCCTAAGCTGCAAAATCAAGAAAGGGGTATTCATTTCTAGCACCAAAAAGTTCGATGGAATTTGAAAACATATATGGAATTGAGTGCCAGGATTTACTTGTTTCAATGTTGGGTTCGAGTCTAACTTTGTTGCTTGGAGGGAACTGTGGATGTTTGGCTTGACAACTGTGAAACTCATGACGGCCTCAGCCATTCCTGTGAACGAAGAAAATGAGTTGTAGTCCAAAATTGTGAAAGTAGTGTCCTCTGTTTTTGGTTTGGTGTTGTTTAGTGGGAAGGAAGGAAAGAAAGAGGATAAGGAGTCAATTTGCATCCACCCTTTCCATTACACAAAACAAAACTTATGGGATATATGAGTAACGACGAAAGTTTGGGCCCCGTAGTGACCGGCCCGAAAATTATTCTTTACTCGTAGAGCACCGTCACATTTGTGTGGTAGCCACACACTTACTGGTGTTGTACTCTCACGATGGGGTCCATTTTGAATATTTGTGTGTCTCCTGAACCGTTTGTTCGTCCCGTTAAGTTTGTCTTCTGTATTAACATCGAGATTAATCGGATATCGGAACACAAGTGAACGAAGCATGTTTTCCTTGGAATAGTTTGGTTCGAATGGCCAATGTAACCTCCGCTTTTGGTCATGTGGCCAAGGTTGGGCACTGCTGTGACCGGTGGCCAGCACGCGGTGGTCCTAGACTTCTCGTTTGGCAAACAAAATCAAAATGCATGGAAAGGAACTCCCTCATACTCTCGCGCGTCCAACCTAGAATAGAAGATGAAGATTGAGATGAAAAAAAGAATCTCTGGGCTCCAATTTGAAATTCCTAAACTAAGAACCTAATTAAATTGGGAATATTTTACTAATTAATTTTTAGATCGTGATTCTTTTTTCTTTTTCTCGTTAGAACCTTAGATGTACCCCTAAAATTGGGAAACCTTGATTGGGTTTGGTATTCACAAGTCAAAGTAGGCTACATTATAGGTAATTTCCCTCATTTTTTTGTAATTAAAATTTATGTAGGTAAACGAATTATTCATTGTGTGTGTAACTGGGTTGGACCTTATGGATCTATGGTTGATAATTTTTAGTCAAAATTGAACTTGTTCATGTGGCACTATTTTGCTAATTAAAACAAGTACGATTCGATATCTACTTTAAATAGTTTTTTTGTGGTGTTTCAGTGAAGGGTTTTTTTTGGTCCATTGTAATTTGAAGTTTATGTTACGAATATATATATATACACAGACACTCTTAACTCCTTTTTGTTTTGCATTTTACAGTGGTTTTGTTTTTCTTTTCAATTGTCAAGTCTGAAAAAAGAAATTATATGCCAAATGTAATTGACCCCACAGCTGGCTCCACCCCAGCATCTTTCCCCTCCACTTTTGAAGAACCCGGGGTGGGTTCTGCGTGGCTGCTGGCATGGCCTTGCCGGCATCAGTCCGACGATCAGAGACATTCACTGCACAGAGCTCGTCGAGTACTATAAGTGTACCAAAAATCAACTCGATCAAATTTCGTTAAGTGCCTCATCGGAATACATATAACTTGGGGGAAAAAATGAATCCTAATGGATACGAAACACTGGATCAAAACCATTGAATCTATTCTTTTCAAGTTATATGTGTTCCGATAAGGCACTTAACGATATTTGATCGATTTGATTTTTGGTACGCTTGTAGTACTCGACGAGCTCTACATAGTGGACGTCTCCGATCTTCGGACTGATGCCGGCAAGGCCGCACTGGAGGTCTCGCCGAGTTCACTTTTGAAATATGATATAAAAATAAATTGTTTAGATATTTCATCAAATTTTTTTGTCATTCGTTAATCCTAATGTATTTTATCTTAGAGGACTCGGAAAAGAGACGAGTGCTTACAGAAATTGAACCATGGAATTGAAAGTATAAATGAAGCACCAATTATACTCAACTCCACTCCATCCCACTTGCAGATATTTTATGATTGACTAGTCTAAATGAATAACTAATACAGGACATCGAGATGAATCGAATATATCGGTAAGAATCGTAAGATACTCTTACCGTGTGGGGCCGTGGGGGCAAAAAAAATAAACAGAAACAGACGTCTAGCCAATTAAATTAAGGTGAGAACCTCAAGAAAAGGCCAAAACATGGTGGTGTTGGATTTTGTCTTCATTGCATTTCTTTTTTTTCTTTTTTGATCCGAGTCTTCATTGCATTTCAAGCACCCCTTCTGCACGTAATTTGATATATAAAACAAGGGATCCCATGAAAGGAGAAGTTTTGGGTGCCGGGCGAGCACTACACACGTGATAATCTGTCAATAATTTCAGCTATTCAAATATATTTTGAACGGTTCAGATTTTAGATAGAGAAAAAAAGAAGAGACTGGTGAGGTGAGTGGTCTGGACCATTCAAAACATGTTTAAACGGCTGGAATCGTTGACTGCTACGGTATCCCTCGGCACCCAAAAACAGTACCTCCATAATCAAGAAGTTTAAAAAAAACTACTACTTCGGTTTGATATATATGACGAGGTAACGAGGTACGAATAACGAGACCTACATGACAAACATAAACCACACTCACGCTCCCCAACTAAGGATGAATAACATTTTTTTAGCTAGTTGACAAAGTTCCTTAAATTCTTTTTAATTCATAGAATTTGGATAACTTTAAGCGCATCTCAATTTTCAACTAACTTTTGAGACACCAATTTCATCGCTCATTAGTAGGAGCTTGACTAAGGTAAAGACAAATCCTCAAATGGATTGACATACAAATATTGACACCCGAAAGATCTAGAACTTGATAATTTAAAAAAAAAAAAAAAAAAGCAAACTGGTTCTAAGTCTGGATCTTGAGCACTAGGCCAATCTCTTAGGGTATCTTTCTTTATGTTCTTTAACCATGCTTACACCATCGGCCTCAAACCCTAATTTTCCAAGATCTAGTCTAGGATTCAGAAAATCCGCAAGAGAAGACTCAGGAAAAAATTACTTCATTTTGTATGAAAAGCACTTCCATTTTGAAAAAGGAATGAAGTCAATAAATTGAGCTTTTTGAAGTGGTAAAAATGCTAAAGAAAAAACTCGAAACAAAAAAAGAATTCCATGTGAAGCTATTAAAGAATACACCAGAGTTTGGTACTCGGGTCAAATTGTAATTCCGATATTAGCCCAGCCATAAAAGTCAAGTAAACGCAGAAAATGACCAGGAAACAGAAGAGCAATGCTAGGGTTCTACAATCTCAGAAAAATTATTCAATGCTCTTGGGGCACCGTCGCTTGGTTTCCCAAGAACACTGAATAATCTCTCAACCTTAAATCTGATCTATATATCCACCGTGTCATCATGAACAAAAGAAGACCTTAAATCTGATCTATATATCCACCGTGTCATCATGAGCAAAAGAAGAATTATACGCCAGCAGCGATTTTTTGAAGGGGAAAAGATAGGATTTTTTTTTTTTTGTTGATCCGTGGGAAAAGATAGGATGCCATGACGCAACCCAAAAAGTTGGCTGGGTGATCTTAGTCTCGGACTTAGGGATTTGTTTTCCGCTAAAATCTTATGTTCGATTCTTTTTACCAGCAATTTTTGGAGCCATCACGTAAAGGCGTTTGGATGGTATAGTTGATTTTCAAAAGAACTCTTGGGACCATCTCACCCCCACATATACGCGTGTGAAACAGTTGTGAGGAGCTATTAGAATTAGTCTGAAGTGCACACGAACTTACACAAACACCTTGTATTACCATAAATGACGGCAGATTTTTCAGACGGGATGGAAGAAAGGTAAAAAGGGATAAAGGGATAATCGCTCACCACCTAAGTTAGGAATCAATGGGATACAGATATTACCACCAGAGGATTTAACTAGGGATACAGAGCGTATGGATCGCTCACCACTCTTAAGGAATCCACCTAAGAGATACAGAAATGGGGAAACTTGCTACCTATCGGAATCCACCAAAGGATAAGAGTTACAAGAAGAATTATCTTCTCGCAAGCCAAAGGCTATTTTAATTCAAACACACTCTCTAAAACTCCGATTTCATTCATAGCAACCTAATTTATAGGCACACTTGGAACATCCCTCCAAGCATAGGAAAAATAAACTTAGATTTTCGAAGCTAGAATTAAATGAAAACAATTACTTTGACTACAGAAAACTAGGTAGACTCCTTAAATGACTCAATGACTCTTCGAACGACCAAATAATATTGAAAACTGTGAATAGATATTTAGACTAGAAATTAAAAGACATGATAAAAAAAACTCCTTGTTTTATTAGAACCATTAAATTTTTGCATCATTCTCCCCTGGTTGAAAAAGATTTGCCCTCGAATCTTCACCGAATTTTTTCCATTGCATTCACTTCCTTTTTTTTCCTTTTTTTCCACAAAATTTCTACTTTTACGTTCACATCAACAATCTCATTAACCATATTGAGTTCATAACTTCTGGTTGAAGATGCAACAAAAAGTTTTTTTGTAATTGTGCTGGCCCTTCCAACTCCTGCCACATCAGGTGAAACCACAACCAATTCATATGAGCAAAGAATCCCCATTGCACAATCACCTTTGTGCAGTTTAAGAACTTGTTTGCAACTCTTCATCAGAATCAACCCTTGCCTCCGTGCAAACAATTTTTGGGCATTGCCTACCTCATCAAAGCACAATAAAAGTGATGCCTTAGAATCAAAATTCATAGGAATAGAATTCTGGTTATCGTATATGATCAAGAATCCGTCTTCGTTGTACTCATCATAAACCGAAGGCAAATTCCAATCCACTATTGGTAGTGAAGAAGAAGAATCCTTGTCTGAAAAGATTTCATCCGGCGTCGTTTGAAATTGCGAGCAATAATAACTTGCCATTAAACCGAAAGCTCTGATACCAAACTGACGGTGGATTTTTCAGACGGGATGGAAAAAAGGTAAAAAGGGTTAAAGGGATAATCGCTCACCACCCAAGTTAGGAATCAACGGGATACAGATATCACCACCCGAGGATTTAACTGGGGATACAGAGCGTATGGATCGCTCACCACTCTTAAGGAATCCACCTAAGAGATACAGAAACGGGGAAACTCGCCACCTATCGGAATCCACCAAAGGATAAGAGTTACAAGAAGAATTATCTTCTCACAAGTCAAAGGCTATTTTAATTCAAACACACTCTCTAAAACTCCGATTTCATTCATAGCAACCTAATTTATAGGCACACTTGGAACATCCCTCCAAGCATAGGAAAAATAAACTTAGATTTTCGAAGCTAGAATTAAATGAAAACAATTACTTTGACTACAGAAAACTAAGTAGACTCCTTAAATGACTCAATGACTCTTCAAACGACCAAATGACACTAAAAACTGTGAATAGATATTTAGACTAGAAATTAAAAGCCATGATAAAAAAAACTCCATGTTTTTAGTAGAACCATTAAATTTCTGCATCAATAAATAAAAAATTAAAAAAGAAAAAAGAAGAAGAAGATGGATAACGTGCAGTACATATTTCAGTAATAAAGTGTGTTTTAGAACATTTATTTTTTCCTCGGGAATAATCCTTTTCCTTTACTAACCACGAAGTAAAGGTAGATTCTTCGGAAAGAGTTGTCTCTGATTTTCTTAGGGCATCCACGTTAGAACAAGGAATATTTAAAACAAAGAATATTTGAATATAAAAAATGTATAATAAGAAATCTGATTGATGCATTGAAAATTTTGAATTGAGCTTGCTAAAGCAGAAAAGTAACTTTTCAGATGATTTGGTTCCTTTTTTTTTAGGCAAAATTTTTTTTATTAATCTATGAAGAAGACAACAAAGATTAAACGGAATCAAAGAAAGGCAAGAAGCCGACCGCACACCCTAAATAAACCAATTTGGTCCAAATTTTAGGGAGACTCGTGTGGATATCAGGGTTTTTTTTTTTGTTTTTTTTTTTGAAAGTCAGGGTGTGTTTAAGCTAAGGAAAGAGAAGGCAAAAAGAGAGAAAAAAAGAAGAAAGAAAGTACTGAAACTCTGTTTATTTTCACATAAAGCATTCTGTGATTTAAAATACTGTCCAGTTAAAATAATTTCACCGAAAACATTTTTCCTGATTTCATTTTTTGGTGATTTCATTTTTCGGTGTTTGGTCAACAGTTTAAAAATACTACTAACTTCTTGCAATGTTTTATAAAGAAATGGACGTAAAACAACCAGTTTCATAAAGCACATGCCAGGGTGCATTCTTTTGGTCTTAACTTAAATTTAACTTAAATCTGAAAACTGTCTTTATTTAAATTTTTTTCGCATTTGTTAATTTTGCGTCAAACTTTTGTTAATTATTGATTCGTCTCGACGAAAGGCATCGAAAAAATATTTTTTTTACTTTTATTTAAGTATTTTGAGAAATAACAATTTTTTATCAAAAACATGACATTTTTAACAAGAATCTTCTGCCTTTGACCCCACTGAGGTGGCAATTTCATTTCCTACTATTTACTTACTTTACTGCCATTTGTAGAGTTAAAAATTACAATAATTCTAACATCACATCCATTCACATATTTATTTACATACTTTCACTTATAATAGGGGTGGGGTCCACACACACTTAATGTGTAGTGTGTGCGGACTCCACCCTTATTGTGAATTTGGGTGTGTGAGTGTGGTGATAGAATGACTCAAAAAATTAACGGATCTGATAGATTTGATGCAATAGATCAGAGATTGATTAATTTAGAGATAGAGATAGAGATAGAAGGACGGTGGACGGACGAGGGGATTCTAGGAATTCTAGAGAGAGAAGGATGGGGACCATCGGGTTGGGTTGAAGAAAACAACACTACGTTTTAGTGTCCAGTCCCGGTCTAGCTTGAGTTGTGAAACACATAAATTATCAGTCAATATTGATCACAGTGAGCAATAAATTATGTCAATATTGATCAGAGTGAGCAATAAATTATCAGTCAATATGACGAATCAAACACGACTTCGGAAAACGATATTGTACTGTACCGTACGTGTGAAAGGAAAATATTTATTTTACTTGTTACAAAAAGTTTTAAATTTTTTCTAACCAAATTAACAGCAAAAGATGAGCAAAACCTTTTACAAGAAAATACTCCTATTTTGCACCATAAAAGAGAAGTTACAGCGAAGAAACTGGAGTACTAAGTACTGGTTTTCCTTAGGTTTTGCAAAGAAAAACAAACGGAAAATGATATGAAAACAAATAATAAACTTTTCATTTTGGTTTTCAACAAATAGAAGTGAAAGGAAAAGAGGAAAGAACAACAGAGGATAAGTAAGGGGAGGATTCTAGCTTTTCTTAAATCTTCCTTTAGATTTGTTCCACTTTGCTTTCATTTTATTACTAGAATCAAACAATTACAGGGTGGGAAGCACAAGAAAATCTTATCTTTACTTTTGTTACACTTCCTTTTTTTTTTTCCCTACGGTTAGGGTATGTCGGTCAACTTACGTGCACATCAACTAATCTCATTTTCGGCCCGGTCAAAAGAAGACTACCCAAGCTAAGATTAGGAATTTCACAAGAAATTACTTTTTTACAACTTGACTCAACAATAGAACACAAATTACTTGTGCAAAGCAACCTTACCAATCAACTGGACTAACCCTTGAGACTGTTACACTTCCTTTCCTCGTGATTATCCTTTTTTCACTTTACTTTCATCCAACAATCGGAAGGGAAGAATATGTTTACCGTCCCTTTCCTCATTTCCTTTTCTCACTTTGCTTTCATTGAATAATCAAACAAATGCAGAGGAAAAAAATATCTTCAATTTCTCCTTTCTCACTTTCTATCCTAAGCATTACTCTGTCATTTCCTTTACATACCCATCTCCCTTCCCTCTCTTTTCCCCCACACTTCCCCCTCTCTCTTACTCTGTCATCTCCTTTTCCCTTTAAATACCCATCTCCCTCCCCTCCCTTTTCCCCCACATTTCCCCCTCTCTTCTTCATCTCCTCTTTCCTTCAAATACCCAACTCCGTTCCCCAACATCTCTCTCTTTAACTCTCTCTGTCTCTCTCTCTGGAAATGGGAAAATACGGGTTGTTTGATCTGGAGAGGCAATACGCCTTCCACGGAGCGTACCATAGCAACCAAGTGAACACATGGATACACATGTTGTTCATTTGGCCAATCTTCTTCACTTTTCTTGTGCTGTTCTACTTCACCCCTCCTCTCTTTGATTGCCCTTTCCAGAGTTGCCTTGGCCTCGTACCAAATTTTGGGCTTCCGTTCACCATGACATATGTTGTGTACTATGTGTGTTTGGATAGGAAAGCTGGTTCTTTGGCTGCTTTCCTCTGTTTGTTCTGTTGGATTTCTGCTAGTCTTCTGGCTAAGCATCTTGGGTTTTCTCTGGCTTGGAAGGTAATGTTCTCCTTTATCAACTTTTTTCTCCATGCGTATGTACTTTTTTGGTGTATCTTTATTCTTTACTCTTGCTGTCTTTTTTTTAATCAAGATCCTGTGATGTGACTCTTATGCGACGCAAATGAGACCGTGGTTGGTCTCATTTGATTTTCAAGCTTTTTATTTGGTTATCTCGATGGGTTTACCGTCCATGCAAAGACTGAGGTTGATTGGACATCAGCATCCATCTGAATGAAGTATATTTGTCACAAGAGTAACGGGCTAATGTGTGCACGAACTCGATCAATTTATTTCTCTTCAAACAAATATGATTAGATCGAGCCTTGTCCGATCATCCTAATTTTTGGCATGAATAAGCACATCGAGTGAACAACTCAAATTGTCATACGAGGCAATGGTGGGTCCCATTCTGCGTCACATGAGGGATCCTACATGGTGGGGCCGTCCCAAATCGCCACGTGTGGTTTTCCTTTCTCAGATACTCTTTTACGGAGTACTTTCTTTTTCTTTTTTTTTGGGTTGGCCAATGATCCCATAGATGTAATCACAAATATGGATTGAAACTAGAACTCGATTAAGTGCTATGTAAAAGCAATCGTGTGTGTTTTGTGAAATTGAATAAAAGAAGAAAACAGAAAGTGTGTTTTACTGAGATAAAGTATTTGACCAGATTTTGATCAGTTGCTTAACTAGTTTTGCTCTTCTAGCAGAGGTTAGTTTTGAAGTTTGTTTTTCGGTTTTGAGATTGAGCCATTTTTATGGTTGATAGGCCAACTAACTGGACTCTGGACATTGGGTGCCCTTGGAAGCTTAGGCTGTGGTTGGAGCAAGGAAGTGTGGAGGGATAGGAACAGCTAAAATGATGATATTACATTGTTTCCCACATTTTTCAGTACCTAGGGAAATCCCTTTGCCAACGCTTCACACACACACACACACACGTGTATATGTATATGTATATGTATATATATTCGTTAAAACTAAGTTCTTACTTTAACAGATGATGTGAAAAGTTGATTAGTGGAAAAGGACGGGCATAGCAGATATGTCATTCTTTTTCAATAAATTGCTGTATCCTGTTCAGTTCAAAGAGTTCTATTTCTGTTCAACAATCTCCCAACAGGTTTCGACACCTTAGAAAAGTCGCTAGCCTCGATTTTGTGTTGGTGTCACTTTGGCCTTCTAATGCAATCTAAAATACAATTGGCAGCTTACTTTGATATGCCCTCTTTCGCCAAAGCAGTAGCTAGAAGTCAACAAAGAAAGAAACGGTTTCTCTGACTTGTTGGTTTTTTAACATTGTTTGAGTTTACACATGCATTATTGTTGATTTTGACCTTAATTCATGGTCCATCAGATGACCTAGCCTTGTGTGTTTCTGGTATGTAAGTTTTCAATTCATTCTATTGATATCGGGTTAAGCTGATTTTTTACAGGGCTCCATAAAAAGATGTTTTAAAAATAATTAGCGGTTCGGATCATTTTTGTGGGACCCGAATTAGGCCCCACAAAATCTATATGTACATTGTATGTACATATTATATGTACCAATAGCAGCACTCATTCCAATAATACCAGCTGCTATGATTCTGTGGTTTAAAAGTCGATTTGCTGACGCCTTTTCTCTGATGTCAATAGAGAACCGAATTTGCAAATGCTAAATAAGTAGCCTCATCTTGAAATAATTTGAGTAGTAATGTACTAGCTTATATATATTCTTTCTATGCTTTTGCTCAAAAACTGCATGAAGCTATATCCTTTAGGAGGTCTAACATTAACCTAAAATGGGCAAACTAAAACTTAAATTTCTGGACAACCCATGCTACTAAAGGACATTTGTACGCAGAGTTATTCGTACAATTGCATGTCTATGTCTTGTCATGAGATAGCTTTTTGAGTAAGTTACTTTGTTATTTTAGAGCATCTAGAGCAATTGCAACTCTTTGAGTATACTTACTTAGCTCCTGTTATGGGATGTTATTCCCGCTAAAATTAGAGAGAAAGTACTCTATTCATAGTTTGGGGACCTTTACACCTTCGGACATTTTTTCACAGCTAAAACTCTGAAACAGGCATTGCCGAAATTGCATAGAGCTTTCTTCAAACTTTAGAGATGGTAATAACGTGGAAAATGTTGTCAGTGTGTATTGTTTTCATGATGCCATGTACCGTTAGTTAGCATGAGAACCACATAGTCTGCCAGAGGTTTGTGACAGAATTCAGTTCACGCACATATGTTTATTTATCATCTCATCGTTCCTTCGTAATTGAATATCTAAAATTTTGAACCTCCTCTGTTTTTGGTTCCCCCAATGGTTGAGGTGATAAACTGTATTCTTGACTGATTGCTCAAATTCAGACATTTTTTGGTTTCCTTCATTATGTGACCTAACCTCATTCTTTTCTAGATTAATTTTCTCTGCCATTCGATGTTAACCCTGATGTTTTTATTTCAACTAATTATTCAGGTTGTTCTGGGGGTTCAGTTATTCTGTTGGACTACGCAGCTAATTGGCCATGTTGTTTTTGAGGTAAATAATCCTAATATTGACAGTTGTTTATCTCACCTATGTCCCCTGTCAGATAAGACATACTTATAATCTTTTGACAGAAACGATCACCACCTCTGGTAGAGAACTTTGCTCAGGCCCTCCTGATGGTTCCTTATTTTGTATTGCTCGAGGTAAATATGTACAGTTGCTAATTAAAGGTTAATAAATGGCTAGTTTGAGTTGAAGATTAGACTGGATATGCGGTAATTGTTGGTTTCTTGCAGGCTCTCCAATCGTTCTTTGGCTATGAACCGTATCCGGGGTTTAATGCAAGTGTGAAAGCAAGGAAAGATGCTGAAATCCAAAACTTGAAGGACGATAAAGAGAAGAAAATCTCATAATTTGATCTTGTTCATGTTAAGTGATCTGAACTTCAGTTAAGGCTTTTACAAAACAATATTGAGAAAAGACATTGGCATGTACCTTTTCATACTGTGACCCGTTTGTCATAACTATATGGTTGAATGTTCACCTATCTTCTTGCCAGAGCTCATGAATCCATGTATTCTAAAATACTTGATACATTGCAAATCATCCTACGAAGGTTTCACGGCTCCATCTGAACAGTAAACTTTTCTCTCTAGTCTCTACCAAAGCCCCGGCTGTCTCTGTCAACTTGGGATGCACACACCAACGAGGCTATTCCCAGGTTTCAGCTTTTGTACTCCCTTTTCTCTCATTGATTTTCTCACTCTAGCCATGTCATCCCACTGACCCATGCTCGCATACGTGTTTGCTAAAAGAACATAATCACTACTATGGTCTGGTTCCAAATTCATAAGGTGCCTCCTTACTTTCTCCCCTAGTTCAACATTACCGTGCAACCGGCAACAAGCTAACAAAGTCCTCCAAACAATTGCATTGCATTCCATTGGCATGCCCCTTATCAATTCATAAGCCTCCTCCACTAACCCAGCTCGCCCCAAAATATCCACCATGCATCCATAATGCTTTATTGTTGGCTGGATATGGTATTCTTTCCTCATACTGTCGAAGTACCTTCTTCCTTCGTCAACCATCCCTCCGTGGCTACAAGCACATAGAACGCCTAAGAAAGTAATATCATTTGGTATCTCAAGCTTATCTTCTAACAGTTCCGAGAAAAGCACCAATACTTCATTAACATGTCCGTGAATTGCTAACCCCAAAATCATGGAATTCCACGATACTATGTTCCTCTTACTCATCCCATTGAATTCGCTGTACGCTTCTTCAACTGCTCCACACTTCGCATACATGTCAATCAAAGCATTACATACTGAAACGCCGTCGAAAAGAGTAACTTGGCCAATAATTGAGTGAATCCACCTCCCAAACTCCAATGCACCCAACGCAGAGCATGCTGCAAGGGTCACAACCAACGTCGCCTCATCCGGCTTTATATTGCTTCTCAACATTCTTGAAAACAGCTCAAGTGCTTGTTTATGTTTTCCACAATGGACATGGCAATCAATGATGGTATTCCAAGCTACCAAATCCGGTTTAGGTATTTCTTCAAACAGTTGGCAGGCAGTTTCAATGTCCCTCAACAAACCGTACATGTGAATGATAGTGTTCCTCACAAACACGTGGGTTTCGAGGCCAAGTTTCAAAGTACAACAATGCAATTGCTTTCCCAACATAGCTGATCCCAGTTGCCCATTCACTTTTAGCAAAAAAGAGAGTGTGAAATTGTTTGCTACTTCTCCCTTTTCTTGCATTCTCTTGTAGTAATCGAAAACTTCACCGACACGACTCATCCTTCCGAACCCCCTAATCATGGTGTTCCAAAGAAACCCATCTGGGTTCTCAATGTTTTCAAAAACAGAAACTGCATAATCCATTGAACCACGGTCCGAAATGGCGCAAAACACAATGATCTTGCCAACAAGATACAGGTTCTGATCAAGGCCTGTGTGGACAAGGTGGGCATGGATTTGGTTTACATGTTTCATGGTGGAACAATTCTTGAAGAGTGAGAGGAAAGCTTGCTCTTTTGGAGAGAGATTGCCATTTAGGTTTGCAGTTTTTGCAGTTATGGTTGATGAGAAAGATGAAAGTCTGAGCTTTGGGTGAGGGAATGGGAAAAGGGACAGTTTGGTTTTGGTGAAGAAACAAAGTGATGTGAGTACTCCTTTTAGTTGTGATTTCAGGATGTTGAGGCAGTTACTACTGCTCATGCTAACAAACTAATGAAACTTCCGCCCACGTAAGTTATAACTTAGTACCGTATAACTTCAACGGGTGGAAGTTTAACTTTCAAACACCATCGATCAAATTCAAACAAAGAAAACCACCGCAATGGTCGTGTAATTTTTTACAACATAAATCAAGCCGTATGTATATCAACCCAGCAGACCAACGCTGAGGAACTAATAAAATTGAATCAGGTCCAATAACAGTCGTCCTCTTCCTTGATAGCAAGGGTGTCAAATAGGCGGGTTTAAGCCAAATTTTGGGTAAAGGGAATTGTAAGTGGGTTAGGTTTTTAATAGGTCATTGACCCATTTAGACCTATTAATTATGTGGGAAAAATGACGGCTCAGGACATATTTTGATAATTAATACCCGTCAACCACATGCTAAGAACAATTGTTATTAATTATCAAAATACGTCATTTGGCCGTCATTTTCCCTTAATTATGAGTTTAACTACCCATATCCAACCTGACCCATTTATTTAAAATCAAACCCCCCCCCCCTTCATTAACTCAATTACAGTTTTACTTTTTTTGGTTCTTTTTTGTTTATCTTAGATAAAAATGTAAAATTCAGATATACCAATAATAATTTTATAAAGCACACAAAAAAATTGAGTGACTTATTTTTTTTGTCTTTATTCAATTTTTTTTTTGCATTTGTTTGTTTTACGTCAAACTTTTGTGACTTATTGATTCTTTTCAACGAGAGGAATCGGAAAAATAAAAAAATATGATCGAAACTCATAATTTTGCACAAGCAGCAAGTTGTAGGAAATTTCGTGAACTTTTAATATTTTACGTATCTGTTTTACATGTTTCGTGAATCTTTGTTCTGGTTTTCCTTCTCCAAATTGATGAATTGAAAGACAAAACCCTAGCTATTAATTGGAAAAGGGAAATGCTACAATGCACACCCTTTATTTGGGTGTGTATCATATGAACCCCCTAAAATATTATGAATTATAGAGAAAATATTACGAATCGTATTGCTAAAAAATTACAAATCGTATAAAGGTTACGAGATTGTTTATGCCCGTTTTTTACACCAAATCTCAGACTAGCGCTTGATGGCCATTTAATTAGATACTAATTAAATTGGGCCAAAATTATGTGATTATTAGTTGAATAGTGTGTTGGGCCATGGATTTTCTGTAGTGTTCTTGGGTCCAATTGTTCATTCATACAGAGGAGATACGGCCCATAAAGGATGGAACCAATCTGGATCAAGAGCAAGGCCCGTGAATTAAGGAGAATTAGTCACTTGTTGGAGGCAGTTATTTCCCTTCAAAGTTCAAAGGCCAATTGACTTGGTCAATTAGCCATATGTTAAGCTAGCACAAAATGAGGAAGTGGAGAGTTATTGCCACATCACCCATGATTTGTTAACTGCCAGAAACTGCCTATGATTTTGCATTCACAAAAGGAGCATCATGGGACACATGGCCTGTGGAGCAAAGCAGAATTCGGATTCAGGTCTGAATCAGCTTACTGTTATGCCTATAAATACAAGTTCACAAGATGAAAAAGGGGTTCAACACCAATCAAAGCCCAATGCTTACAAACACTTTCCTACTTTCAGCAAAGTTGATTTTCGAGTACCCCGTACTCAAACCCCATTCGAACTTACTTCTTTAAGTAGTTTGAATTTTACTTTTCTTGTACCACTTTATTATCCCGGTGTAATAAAGTTTAAGTTTTACATTTTACGCATTTCCTATACGACTAGGAAATTCTAAGTCCACAACCATGTGGCAAACCGCAAACCTCCTTGTGATCATTACCCTTTGGATCACACGCAATCGCTTACAAGTTAGAAGTTAAGATTCACGACAATCTTCATCCAAAGTTAGGCGCTACAGGTCTTGGCACGCCCGCACTCAACCAACCAATGCTTTCAATCGCATCCACGCCTTGCTTGGCGCACATGTGACAAAAACGAGAGTTTTCATTGGCACGCCCGATGGGACCCTAGTCGTTTCAAGGGGTATTACGCTGATTCATTCGCATGTCAATTCAATACGTTGAATTGGATGTTGAGATTTGGCGATGTAAAGAAAAAATTTGTTGGCGCGATGATAAAGTCGACTAGCTTGAAGATGAAATCTATCGCCTTGATTGTGAGAGGCGTCGACTCAATCCTACGGAGGATTGGTTTTTTGAAGCACAAATTGCTACAACGATGAAATTCAAGGGCTTGAAGATGAAGTTGACAAACTTGAAGAAGAGGATCTCCAATTACGCTATGACGTAAATGGTCTCTTTAGTACCAAGTCACGTGGCTATTCAAGCATTATGTATTCAGCCCTGCCCGAACAACATGAATTCCGAAATGGTGGGCTTGATGATCCTCCTACTCAGACCTTTGAGGGCCAAGCTGAAGAAAATATGGGCATTCAATCATGTACTATTGCATCCAACGAAGGACTATCACAGGAATTCAATAATCCCTGGGATTAATGTTTGCGTATGGTTGAAGAATGTCTAATCAAATCCAAAAAGGCCTTTGAAGACAATTTAGCACGGATATCAACTAATTCTCCACCACTGGTGTCACAATTTAGCACTTTAGGCCAAACTTCAGGCCTGCATGTGTCTAAACAAGCTTCTAACAAGCACTTCAGGTCTCCAGGCTTCTCTCAGTCCTTAACTTCTGAAAGGCCTACACTCAGGGGGCAAGGAGGCCAAAGAATTGGACTCGGGGGGCAAGAGTCTCAACAAGTTTCCAGCAAGCACACCGAGTCTCCAGGCTTGTCTCAGCCCTTAGCTTCCAACAACCTTGCATTAGGGGGGCAAGGAGGCCAAAGACTTCAACTCGGGGGGGCAAGAGTCTCAGTTTAGTCATTTAAGGATTCCTGAACAGGAGCAAGGCCTGGATGATACAGATTGTGGCAACAGTTTCAGGTCTGATCACAGCAGCCAACATTCAGGA
>CM033790.1:12845261-12870261 GCA_019656835.1 Rhododendron ovatum
GTTTTACAAAAAAAATTGGTTGGTAAGTTATTCCCATGCTCGGAGGAGCGAAAAGATAGGTCCATTGCAATGCAAGGGGAGCAAGATCTCAAACCTGCGATAGGCCAAAACATGAAAAATCCACCCATGAGGCAAGATCAACTCGTTCTCTCCTCTAAAAAGTCATTTCAAGCATCTGAAGGGCCACCACATTCAGATTCACTCCTGGGTAGTGATGCAAGACAAGAACGATCTAGTCCTACCATCAGCCCTATGGGCAGGTCTGAATTGCATGCCGCACCCGTTCTAGAGCAGGAGGAATTGAATGAAGAAGAGGAAATCGACAACACTCCAGGGCTTGATAACGATTCATTTGTAATCGGAGATCCCCCTCCTCCCTCTGTTAATGAAGGCCTTTTTGGCATTGTCCAAACCGCCAAAAGGCATTACAAGCATAGGCCAACTATAGGCCTTAAAGTTGCAGAACTACGCCCGTATTGGATTTACGGGGCACATCAAAAGCGGATCTTATTCACTTGGCTTACACAAAAATGCCAAAGTGGTGTCAAGAAGGGCTAAGAACAAAGAAAAGTCCTTCATGGGCCGAACAAGCATCTCTAAAATGTCCGGCCAAGGCCTATCAGTCATTGAGTAGGCCCTATCAAAGTTTTACTAGGCCTTTTCTGTAGAGGTGGAGGCATTTTCGTTTCCTTGAGTGGGCCTAACAGTTCAAAGCAGAGGTTCAAGCCTTCCACTATATTTTTAGTTCTTGTTAGTCCTTTTCATGATGCTATGGTTTATCTACAACAAGGCCTGGACACAAGACTTTATTGATTTATAAAGGCCTTTTTCACAAAGACGAAGGCCCTTTGAGCTCTTTGTTTAGGCCTGAACCACATTTATAAGCATTCTAAGAAAAAGTTCAAGCCTGTCAACATATTTCTAGGCCTTTTTGTCAGGTCTTTCATGGTTCTGGCTTGAAGATAGATCTTATATTGTCAAAGGCCTGAATGGAGCATAAATATGCCAAATGCCTACTATATAGGTGAGGTAAACAAAAGAAGGTATGCTAAAACAGGATTCAAGGACTATTTAGATGCCAAAAACGACTTTCTTTTTTATACATGCCTTGATCCTAAAAGTCAAGAATCAAGGCATGAGGGAGCAATGTTTATGCCTGTTTTTGGCACCAAATCTTGGAATAGCACTGGATGGCCATTTAATTAGATACTAATTAAATTGGGCCAAAATTATGTGATTATTGGTTGAAAAGCGTGTTGGGCCGTGGATTTTCTGTAGTGTTCTTGGGTCCAATTGTTCATTCATACAGAGGAGATATGGCCCATGGAGGATGGAACCAATCTGGATCAAGAGCAAGGCCCATGAATTAAGGAGAATTAGTCACTTGTTGGAGGTAGTTATTTCCCTTCAAAGTTCAAAGGCCAATTGACTTGGTCAATTGGCCACATGTCAAGCTAGCACAAAATGAGGAAGTGGGGAGTTATTGCCACATCACCCATGATCTGTTAACTGCCAGAAACTGCCTATGATCTTGCATTGGGACACATGTTGGCCTGTGGAGCAAAGCAGAATTCGAATTTAGGTCTGAATCAGCTTAATGATGTGTCTATAAATACAAGTTCACAAGATGAAAAAGGGATCCAACACCAATCAAAGCCCAGCGCTTACAAACAATTTCCTACTTTCAGCAAAGTAGACTATCGAGTACCTTGTACTCAAACCCATTCGAACTTACTTCTTTAAGTAGTTTGAATTTTACTTTTCTTGTACCACTTTATTATCCCGGTGTAATAAAGTTTACGTTTTACGTTTTACGCATTTCCTATACAACTAGGAAATTCTAAGTCCACAACCGTGTAGCAAACCACGAACCTCCTTGTGATCATTACCCTTTGGATCACACGCAATCGCTTACAAGTTAGAAGTCAAGATTCACGACAATTTTCATCCAAAGTTAGGCGCTATAGGTCTTGGCACACCCGCACTCAACCAACCAACGCTTGCAATCGCATCCGCGCCTTGCTCGGCGCACGCTTGACAAAAACAAGAGTTTTCAGAGATACGCCAAAATGTTATGAATCATTATGAAAATATTACAAATTGTACTGCTGAAAAGTTATGAATTCTAGAACAAAAGTTACGAAACACGCTAAAATATTATGAATGAACCATAAAATAGGTGCATATGGTACACCCTTTTAAGGGATGTGTATTATAGACTTTTCCATTGGAAAAAAAATGAAACAGAAGCGAAAACTGTACAATAAACATCTATGGGGTCTCATTCAATGGAGAGAGAGAGAGAGAGAGAGAGAGAGAGAGAGAGAGAGAGAGAGAGAGAGTGAGAGTGAGAGAGAAAGCACTGACCTTAACTGGAAAATGACTAGCTCCGAAGAAAACCCAAATCCATTCATTCTCGGCCTGCAAGTCAAACACCCCACAAACCGTAGCCTCCGTCTATTTTTTGTTGGATAATGTTTATGACTCATTGGGCATTTAAATTAACCCAATTGAGGCCCAATTAAAACCCAATAATAAATGGATTAGATGGGTTTGAACCCATTCTAACCCAACTAATAAATGGGTTGGATTGGGTCTATTTTTTAATAGATAGGTTTGGATTTCTTAGTGGGTTTAAGTTCAATTTGCCACCTCTACTTGCTGGTGTCACGTAAGCGGAAATTAACATGCCCATCATTGGCCTCTAGGTTTCTACAAGAATTGTAGATTTTGTCGATGCCTATTGCCTTCTCCCTTCAATACAAAACTACGACTATTACCCTTCAATTGTAAAATGCTTTCGCAAGTGAGATTGAATAGGTTATCAATAAAGATAACAAAGGCTCTTTTGGGGGCTTTTTATCACTACGACTATTACCCTTCAATCGTAAAATGCTTTCGCAAGTGAGATTGAATAGGTTATCAATAAAGATAACAAAGGCTCTTTTGGGGGCTTTTTATCACTAGGTAAAGAAAATTGTACCTTAATTCTCATTAAGATATAACACTCTTTTTAATTATCATTATGTTTAGGCATGTGCTGAGAACGTTCTAAGAGCTAAGAACGTTAGAGAACAAAATAACCATTAAGTCTAGGCGTGCTCTAAGAATGGCTCTGAGAACGTTCTCAACTCTAAAATATTTAGAGTTGAGAATAAGCGTGTTGAGAACTTTCCCAAAGGTAAGAATACTTTGAGAACGTTTCTCAACTTTGAAATATCTAGAGCTATCAATATTACCATTCAAAATCTAGGCGCATGCTGAGAATGTTCTCACAATTGAGAACGAACGTACTCTACAATCAACGTCGGTGGTCAACGGTCAACGCCGATATTTGATCAACACTCATCAAAAGTGGTGGAGAAGTATTTTTAGTATAAAATTTTGACTTACCTAAAAGTGAATTTAATGATTTGGGTATCAACCGGTGGGAATTACTTTGGATTATCTGTATCTACACGTCAATGGCCCTTCTTCTTCTTTTTCTTCTTCTTCTTTCTTTTTATTTTTTTGGAGTCCACAATAATTTGCCAATATTTATGATTAAATATATCTAGAAAGTTCGAAAATGGGAGAGTAAATTCTAACTTAATCTGAAAGGTTTTAGAAAACGAGAATATTGACGTATCTATGGAATTTTGAAATAAGTATGAAAACTTTGAGTACAATGTAGAACTTTGAATAAAATATTCTAGACTATGTGGGAGTTTTTATAGCATAATGAAAAACTAAAACGAAGATCCTAGATTTTTTGTATGAGAGATTCTGGATCTTTTACTATAGCCATCGGATGAAGTATATTATATCTATATTAGTCATTCTCTTTTTGCTACAAACACAACCCCCCCCCCCCCCCCCCCCCCAACCTGAAATTAAACAAGCCATACTCAAAGCCAGTGAAATTAAACAAGCCATACTCAAAGCCAGTGAAATTAAACAAACCATACTCAAAGCCAGTGGTTCAAAGAGGGCAAGTATATAAATGCAACAAAATTGCTATTAATTTTGAATTTTGGCATTTTACTAATAAATTGAAATTAAACAAGAAACTTTAGATTTTGTCCGCCAATTGAAAGGTGAGTTCTAGTTATATGATGGTTTTTATCTTTGTTTGCTACAAGGATTATGAGGTTAGGTTTGAAAGAAGGAAAACGTTTGTTTCCTTTGTCGAAAAGAAACAAATGGTTTACTACTACGACTACATCGTATGTGATAAAAGAGCCTAGCATGATTGAGGGGCTTCATGGTAGTGTTGGTAGTCATGAAAGTCTCCCATGTATGTTTTATTTATAAAATAGCAAGCGGAAATCAATTCGTAGTCTCTATAAGAAAATGTAGAGATGGAGTATTCTTCAAGATATGCATTTTGTGAATTGAACTCAGTATGATAGTCAGCATTTGATAGTTTAGGGTCTACTAACACAAGCGTAAAAATATTCCAAGACTACACTAAGTGTTGAAGACCAAAAAGTGCTTTCGAGGACATTCGAATGGAAGAATCAACCGCAAGGCTTTGCCATTTTGTGCTCCAAATGCACGGAACAAGTTGTCCAACTTATCGATTTTTCCATTGCTCGTAGTAGGAAATTGTGCACACTCATATTTGTCTAATTTGCACCTGCATCGTGGAGTTCTTCCAAGTCTTCAATGGCCACAAATGGCACGACTTGAGCCTTGGTCAAAATCCATTGGTGAAGACAATCCTCAATACAAAAAATGACAAAAACTATTGGTGGAAAATGTTGCTTGAGTCCCTTAAATCGGAGGGACTAGAATGAGATGGAAACATGAATACGCCCCAAGAAAGTGTACCCTATTTGGAGGCAAAATCATCTGTAATACCTTTGCTTTCTTTGTGAACAAGTACTAATGATGTATGAGAACCACCCTTGTGGTTGCACTCTGTGGCGCCTGCTGCGGGGACTGGGTTCAGAGGTATACCCTTTTCCATATTTGTGTGTTATTTGTAGTGCTGAAGTCAAAAGCTTGAGGAGGAGCTCTAAAAATAGAGGCCAATGGATATTCATTTCTTCTTTTTTTATTGGGCTTTAAAGAAAACAAAAAACTCTTTCCAAGAGTTAACTTTATCAAGGTTTCATCACCTACTCTTTTCTTTTAATATTTTGAATTTGCATAGCTTGAAACAAAGTGTTAAATTCTGTCCTCTAGTTGAATGATTGATTTTTATCTTTGTTTGGTACTAGGACAATGAGCTTTGCAAGGAGGAAAACCTTTGTTTCTTTGTAGAAAGAAAGAATTGTTGTACTACAACTCTAGCTACCTATGTGCCCTTTTCTGTCTTCAATGTGCAGTGAGGGTCTTGAAGATGATTGTGGAGGGAGAGGGAGATCACAAGGCTTGCGGCATTGTTTGTGACAAAGAGCCGAGGATGTCTTATAGGGATATTGGAATGGAAGAATCAGCCGTGTGACTATGCCATTTGGTGCTCCAAATGCAAGAAGCAAATTGTCCACCTTATTGATTTTTCCAATGCTTGGAGCAAGGAAACTGTGCAAGCTTACATTTGTCTTATCTACACCCGTGTCGTATAGTTCTTCCAAGCGATCAATGGCAACAAACGGCACGACTTGAGCCTTGGTTACCCAACCATACCCTAGACATATTCCATTTGAACTAGATATTAATTTAGAAAAATTAAGAACTTGGGTATATGATCATTTGTAAAACACATATGCTTGTAACAAAGAGGATAAGTCACAAAATTTCTGCTTTGAATTTTTATTCAAAAGATTATAAAGTGACTTTTTGATAGTCGATTTGATAGTCAAAATAAAGTATTTTTTTTTTTTCTTTATTTCTTGGAAATGGAAATCAATTTATCCAAAATTTTGGTTATTGATTCTTTAGATTTCATATGATATTGATTTTGGCTATGCCAACTAAATGCTACAGTAAATGAGTTGATCGTCTTACTCCCTATCTCCTTCTCTGTCCCTTTGTGGGAGTTGTTCTTTTTTTTTTTTTGGGCCATTGAGTATGGGTTTGAGCTTGGACCCATTGCTCAATCTTCTTGTCATTTATTGCGTGTGCAATGCCTAAACATGTTGAATGTCATCTGTTGATGTATGTGCAGTAGAGTGATTCTGTTACACATGCCATGCAAAGATGTTTGCTAAGTAGTGAACTCGAAAGGAAACCAACTCTAGGCTTTGACTGCGTCTCCCCTACGCAAGATTGGCTACGGCCCAATCATTCCATGGGCTTCTTAGCAATAATCCATTTTCAAAGCTCATGGTGGGGCTCTTTAGAATGGCAGTTTCTTCTTCTCTGCATAATGGTGCGGAGAGAAGCCATAACCAACCCACCAACCTGGCCAAGAAGGAAGTACATCAGCATTTTCCTTCTTAATTTAACGACTTAGTAGAGCAATCTGTCCATCAGTATTTTCCTTTTTAATTTAACGACTTAGTAGAGCAATCTTGTGGACTTGACATGCGAACCCAATTGCATTTAAAAATAAGCCTGCGGCTGTGTGTGGCCCTCACGACCATTGTCGCAGTCAATAAGATCGCACTCAACCAAAAATAAAACTTGCTTAAGGTTTGTAAAACAATAAACTACTCCCAGCTTTCAAATTCTAAGTGAAGTCGCAATACGCATTGTCATCCCTGAACCTATAGCTTAAATGTCATTCATGTTCACGAGAGAGAGAATATAAGCATCAAATGCTCATAACAATTCTAGTTCCACCCTTGATCTAGTTTAAGTTACTCGTTTGTCCATAATAGTAATTGAATCGCACCGTAGTTTAGGAACACCATGATATGAACTAAGAAAACCATAAGAAAACTGGGGTTGCTAGAGTATATCCACCATCATGATACATAGAATTCCTTCTCATTTTCAGCGTTTGAATGGAAGTTAGAATTTGAGGTAGAGAATTAAATTCTTTCCACCGGCGGTGAAACCACCACTTTTTCGGTCCTACCGTGTGTTTATTGTTGATGATCTGAACCGTTCTTATTGTAAATCCCACATAGTAGTATATCCATGCAAAAAATAAACTTCAGCGGATATCGATAGAAGTATCAAAGTTTGAATTTTGCTTTATAAAATGGATAGTTTATTTTTATTATTATTGACGGAAATCAGATCGTCTATTTTATAAACCAAAATTTAAATTTTAATATATCTATCGACTTCCGATCAAGCTGATTTTTTGAATGGCAATACTATATTGCGGGTCTTAAAATATGAATGGTTCATATCATAACAATAGACACTCGGTAGGACCCATAATAGGTGGTGGTAGAAAAGTGGGATTTATACCTGTGGTGGATTGAATTTATTCTCTTTGATGTATGCCTATGCAGGTGTGCTTTTGAACATCTTTCCCAACTAACAAATGTAAAGTTTTAAGCTTCAAATTCACAGCTTCAGCGTTTCAAGAGATACTTGCAGCTTTGAAGTGGTAGTTTCATTAAAATTTCGCAACTAAACATCAAAACTAACGGCAGGAGAAGCTACTACAGATTCTAATCATTGAACTTGAGCAATCAAGAATCAATTCCCATATTCAGAATGACTTTCAGAAATTCAAGGCATTCATTAACATACATTTTTTGGAACTCAAATAAATAATATCAGCTTACATCATGTTCAGCCTATGAAATTAAGAATGCATAAAGTAGGGGGTGGGTATCGTGTCTTGTCGTGTTTCAAAATTCTCTCAACCCTAACCCGATCTGTTTAGCTTTTCGTGTTATCATGTCGTGTCATATTCATGCTGTGTCGTGTCGGAAATTCCCATCCCTAGTATAAAGCATATCTAATTGCACAACCAGTTCAAATACACTAACATAAGTCGGGTTAATGATATCTGAATTTGTAATAGTATTTCCACATGAATTTCCAACTTCAAGTCTTTTTTTAATATGCAACTTCAAGTCTTTAGGCTAACAAATATACACTTAAATGGAATCTCACTGATTACAAGGAATCAATTTGTCTCCATCATTTCTTGGGAAAGTTTATCATTCCAGTTTCTACTTAGAAAAGCCAATTGACAATGGTATCGCTTCAGTTAAACTAAACCCAACCGGACATAATAATACTCCACACAATGAACCAACAAAAAACCAGACTTTGTGTGGAAGTCCAAATTCCTATTCATGGAAGAGATTTTCCGATTGCTACCAGTGGGTTTCAAATTCATGCCCTTTATTCAATAGCGTCAGCATATCCTAATAAGAACACAGAGACGTATAATTATCAATTACTGTAGTATATATTGATATCGATGCAATTCTGAAAGCGAACCTTTTTCAGTCGGCGGAAAGGCTTGAGATTTGCCCTAAGCTTCGCACCGATTGCATAGGTATGTCTCGGCCTTTATAATGGCCTCCTCAAGCACTGTATCCTTCATTTGGAAAATTCTTCCCTTTTCGATCACTCCACCTCATCATCGACAAAGTCTTGGGCAAGAAACATAAGATGAAGAAATTCCAAAACTTGAATCAAGAAAGTGAGAGGGATCGAAGATCCCATTACTGAGAAAACCAGCTTCAGTTTAGAAGACTGTGGAGAGAGCGAGGGAGACGTCCGAGCGAGGGAAGGGGAGAGAGAGAGGCTGGAAGGGAGGGTTTGAACTAGAGACGACTGTCCTTTTTGGGAAAAATGGATTTCTTTAATGTATCGCTGGAAGTTAACAGTTGTCTCATGTAGGCATTTTGTTCCATTTTCAAGGACAATTAGAACATCGGTAACTCCATTTTCTTCAAAACCTTTGTTTACGACTAACTAGATATAGTAGAAAGCTGCATTATGTTTTATCAGAAGCTGTAGGGAAAGCAAAAGTTCGTTGGCTTTTGCAGAAATTAAGTGGTTTTAGTACTAAATGCGTGTTTTGTTTTTCAAGCCACAAAGAAACTGCAGGATTCATACCTGATCATGATCACCCAACAATTCTAGTACTTCAGCCTCAATGAGCCCCAGTTTCTACATATAGTGTTTCTGATTGTATGCAACTGAGTAACAACATCCTTGATGTCCATTCGATCTGCCGGCAAATCGTGTGAACAAACGATTCCAATTTTTAAGTATTGAAACCAAGCACTTTTGGATTTTGTGAGTGCTTGAAGAGCCATGGTTCTGAGCGGTTTGTATGCTTGAGCTTGCCTCCCCCATTTCTGATTGTTGGAATAATGCTGGGCCGACGATGTTTGCTACTTGTTCAAGAGCCATCTTGGAGAAGTTGCGGAGAGTCAAACTATCAATGAACATGCTATCAGTAGGTCTCCTTCCCGTAAACATCTCTAAGAGAAGTATGCCATAACTATACACATCACCAGATGGTGACACCTTGTTTCCCATGCCATACTCTGCAGGTCATGCACAATACATAGTGGATAACGATGATCTGTTAAAAACATAAGTATCAAAGAATTTTAACATACCACCTACAAACACATTTGCACGAAAACAAATTTTAGAACAGTGTATACTCTATCGGCTATTGTAAGATAATAATGATTAGTGCTTTCTAGGTGTAATAATTAATGATTTGCTTTAATTCTCTATGAGTCCTCTGGCTACAGTGAACATTCAATTCCACATGCTGAAACATGTTATACATCTAGTCTTACTACTAAGATTTGGTGATATCGGACATCTGCCCATACGTGGGCAGAAATAAGTCCATACTCAAGTGAACTCTGATTTGCATAAAAGAAGACTTGAAAATTACACACTAAAATGCGTAGAAATGAGGATACATGCAAGAAAGAAACTAATTGAATTAAGAACATCAATTCTTTTAGGTATTTACTTTCTATGCTAACTTGCCAATACTCCTGGACGACAAACTTCTTTGTAGTTTTAACAACAAAATGGAAAGTTCATGTCTAGCATTTTCTTTTCGGTAACTCAGGTGTCCAAGCGATCTTACTCACACCTCGACTAATCCTCGAACAAATCCAAGAATCCAATTTCGGGGGCCCAAACTTCATGTCTAACATTGGTTTTTCATGCTTTCACATGTGAGGACCCAAAAAAAAAAAAAAAAGAACTATCAGCTTTATTTAAGTGATTGAAGTAACAGTTACGATGCACACACACAAATCGACTCTGAATACTATTTCAAGTGAAGGTGCATAAGGAAAATTTAGAAGAGCCCAAGAGGTACATTTACCTAGAGCAGTATAACCAATAAATCCTCTTATGCCAATGGAGGTGGATTGATTTGTTGACAAATTGGAGGTGGCTTCTAAAAGAAACCTTGCTAATCCAAAATCACCGACATGCGCAATCATGTCATTGTCCAGAAGAATGTTGCTTGGTTTCAAATCACAATGCACTATTGGTTCTAAGCAGTATTGATGAAGATAATCAAGTGCAAAAGCTACATCAATTGCAATATCTAACCTCTGTACAAAGTTTAATCTCCTTGACTCCTTGTGTGCATCATCGTCTTGGTCTTTTGGATGCAACCACTCTTCCAGGGTCCCATTGACCATGAACAAATAAACCAAAGCTTTGAAATCATTACCATGATAGTCAACACTTGCACATGCTGTGAAAATCTTTACAAGATTTCGATGTTTGATGTACTTCAAGGCTTTACACTCGACTATGAAACTCTTGGAAGCACTAGGGAATAAAAGGTTAAGTACCTTCACTGCAACAACTTTCTGACCCTCATCAAGAATTCCTTTATAAACTGAACCAAAACTACCAACACCAATCAAATTGGCTGGAGAAAAGTCATCAGTAGCAAGTAGACTTTGGTAGGACAATTGGAGAAATGAGTTTCCCAAGAATTGACAGACGGTGCATTTCTTGCCTTTCGAAACCAACACATGTAGGAAACTCAACAATAGAAGCAGTCCTAAAAGCCCCAAAGATATAGAAAAAATTAATTTCATCATAAGATTGAGTCCATTGTTTCTGGACCCTTTGGAGTTGCAACTCTGCAGCTGCAATTCAGGTATTCCCCCGCAGAGCTTCTTGTTTCCTTCAATAGAAAAGGCTGATGCATTCATAAATACACCTCTTTCTAGGACTGCACCCTCAAAATCATTGAAGGGTAGGTTTAGTTTCTTTAAAAAGACTAAGCCATCTAAGTAGTCTGGAATTTTTCCCGAGAGGTTGTTGTGAGAAAGATCTAACTCCTCCATACCTCTCAAAGTAGCTAGACTTGGAGGAAGGATTCCCCGCAATTTGTTCCCCGTCATGTTTAATGATGTCAACATTACACAACTACCAAGAGAAGTAGGAATATTACCAACCAACATATTTTGAGAAACATCTAGTGTTTCTAGATTCCGCAAAAGTCCAATTTCCAATGATAGGGAACCACTCAAGTTGTTATACACGAGGTTTAGATCCAATAATGACGAGAGACTGCCAACTTCTATTGGTATGATACCACTAAGATAGTTATGGCCAATATGAAGTGTCCCCAAAAATTACTCTATGCGGCTGCTTAGCAGATGCTCTGTGCGGTTGCCTAGCAGATTCAAACTGCATGCAGTTGCCTAGCAAATTCAGACTGCTCTACGCGGCTGCCTAGCAGATTCAAACTGCTCTGTGCAGTTGCCTAGCAGATTCAGACTGCTCTTCGCGAACACCTAGCAGATTACTACTTTAAGTGGCTGCCTAGCAGATTCAGACTCAGACTGCTCTACGCGGCTGCCAGTAGATTCAGACTGTGGCTTCCTAGCAGATTCAGACTGCTCTTTGCGAACACCTAGCAAATTCAAACTACTCTGTGCGGCCGCCTAGCAGATTCGAACTGCTCCCCTGATCCTTGGAGCATATAACATCAATGGACTTGCTCATAGCCCCACTCTTTGCTTTCTCTAGAGCACCAAGTGGAGAGGGCGTCCTCTCCTTTTCCTTGTTGGATCATCCTCCATTCGTAGAGTCTTTGACTTCTAGATGACATCATTGATCTCAAAGAAACACTTCGTTTCCCACAGACGGCGCCAATTGTAAAGGAAAAAAATCCACTTATTATTGTTTCAACACTTCTTGAGATCAACGCACATGCCTTCTGGCCGGAACCCTAAATTGAAGAGGGATTTTCCCGAAGAGAGGAAACACAGTCTAAGCACATGCATAATACATGACCGCATCAGAGCACTACGTGAGGGTGCACGGTATGGCCTAACAAGTGCCCCTAGTAGGCGGCACCATGTGAGGGTGCAAGGCGATAATGCCTAACAGGTGTGCCTGGTAAGCGGCACCATGCAAGGGTGTTAGGCGATGATGCCTACCAGGTGCGCTGGTAGGCAGCACCATGTTAGGGTGCTGGGACATGATATGCCGAACACATACGTAACACCTGAGGTTGCTAGGCATGTTGCCAAACAGATGATGCATGTACATGGTGGTTAGTGTGCTCCATATCGTATAAGAGACACGTGAGGTTGCTAGGCAGTGATGCCGAACACGTGCTCTGGTCGGCTGCACCACATAAAGGTGCTCGTTGGTATGGCCGAACACGTGATGTTGTTCAATGAACAACGAATTAGCCTAACACATGTTATAGGTGCATCGTAGTATTGGACAAACTCTATTTGGACTGCTAATGTGGTGTGGGGGTATAATGTTCCAGAAGGTTCTAGAAAGGAAATCCTACGTGATAGGCAAGTGTCCCATGAATAAAGGGATTGTAATTGAGTTACCATATGGGAGGGAATTCCATATGGGCTAGGATTTCTAATGAGATTGGAACCCTAGGCAAAGAAGGAGACTTGGAGAACAAGTCTGTCTACATCTATAAACAAGAAGTAACACCCACGAAGGGAGGTGTGTTGTTATTCATTATTTTACCTACTGTGAATTAGGGTTTTATGAGTACGAAAGACTGACTTTGGCATTGGAGGGCCTTTGCCGACGAGAGGCAAAGGTGCAACTAGGGTTCCGGCTAGAAGGCATGTGTGTTGATCTCAAGCGGTGTTGAAACAATAATAAGTGGATTTTTTCCCCTTCCATTGTGGATGATGTAGCATCCTTATTATGAATTCATCGTAAATATTGTTCCACAATATGTGCACAAATATCCAACATCTGTCGGTTAAAACTAGTCACTAATGCAATATAATTGGTTAGAGACTCATTATTTTCGCTCTTCCCATTGCAGCATGTCGGCAACCATGAGACCCTGGCTTTTCAAGGTTATCAGGGTCCGAGTCATTTGGTTCCATGATTCTTCTACTACTGTGGCCTCATAAGTGTAACATTGACTTTAGACTTACGAGTCTAAAGGGACTCCGTGCTCTTATATTTGGCTTGGAAGGTTCTGTTAAGTCACGGGAAAGAGCTAGCTCCACGCCAGGATCCCTTTCGGTAATTGAACTGTCACACATGATCAAGTTGTTTTACACCCAGCACACTGCTGCTTATGAATTCTTTTGCTTCCTGGCCTTCTCCAATTTTTCAATCTCATGACCTCCTTCCCTCAGAGCCCATCTCTCCATTAGTGGTGCTTTCATCTGGGTTGATCTTATAGCCCTGGTAGAAGTGGACTGTCCCTTTCTCTTTGGGCAATTCGGAAACTAGTTGCATCAATGCTCCTCTGTTATCACCAGCTATGGTTACAACAGCAGCTGGCCTCTTATCCAATTGATGCTTTCGGTTGTTGATATGCAGCCATCACATGAAGGAACTTGGAAACTTCGTCCCTAATCTCTTTCCGCAAAGGACCTTTTTCCTCATTTGATATGTTGGGCACATGGCAAGATTCACTCACGGAGGTTTTGCCCTTCAAATTTAAAACCACAGTTTGGCCTTCTTTTCCATTAGAGATGGAGTTGGATATTGTCTCCCTTTTGCCGATAACCTCTTCTTCGTCTGGCAGCTTTTGTTCTGCATCAAATGCAACGCTCGGATGCATTTGGGTTGCTACTTCTGAGCCTGGTGCTGCACTGAGAATCTCACTGACACCAGTGATCTTCTCTTTGCTGTCTTCCAGCAGAATAACCATCTGATTCTTGAAGGGACTTAATTTCAGAAATTCACACGAGAAGAATCTGATTTATGGGCGAGGACAGGCATCTCCTCAGCTGCTGTGTATGTTTGCATTTTCTCTGTTACACGTATGATGATTTCGGACGTTCTGCCGGTATTTTATTGGACTGAAATGTCATATGGCTCAGTGTTTGGCGTTGAGCATCTAGAACATTCTCAGATGCTGTTTCTGCCTTTGGATGCACCTCTTGTGATGCTGGCCCAGTCTCCTTCAGACATAGACAAGATAGACTCAGTGGAAGAGGGATTAAAGGTCATTGGGCTCTGAGTCATGGGTTGTAAATTTTCTCAGTGACTGCTTCTCCTGGTGCTGATTGTGCTGGAGTGGCTGTGAAAGATGGAGAATAAAGTGGCAGTGAAGATATTTGGACTGAAGTCTGAGAAGCCAAGTTGGGTGGTCTGGTCTCTGAGCAGATGTGGTGGTGGTGGTGGGCTGGTAGCGCCTTTGGGCTTTCGGCTGCTGATGGTGCTGGTGTTGGAGATGATTGTGGTGGCCGAGGAGGAGCTGGCGTTTCTTGTATCCAGGGGAACCAAAAGCATAAACTCCACTTTGAATTTTTTTTCCTTTTCAGATTTGCATGACAATTGAGGAAAATAAAGGACAGAAAAACTGCAGTTAGCAATTATTAGACTCTCATGAGAGAACAATCTAACAATTATATGACCGCCACCGGTAAGATGAGAAAGGAACTTCTATTAATCGTCACAAGAAAAGAAAAGAAAAAAATACCAAGCTTATGCCTTCCGACTTCCAAAAGATGAAGCATATCTAATCTCTTCAAATAGAATCACAAACAGACACTGAATGAGGAGTCATAACTACAGTATATAGCTTATTTAATGACCAACCTTCTAAAGAGCATATGTTTACCTCAGCAATTGCAAGATTGCAATTCCCATTGGCGGTTAGATAAACCTCATACATCTATCTCCTTATCTTTTGGAAAATTCCATCACCAAAATCTCTGTCCCCTTTATTCCAAGGTTCCTTCCAATGTGGATGAGTGGGCCATGTATTGGTTGGTGGATTCCAGCTACTGAGCATCAAAACAGCTTACAAGCTTGTTTCTACTTCAAAACAATAAGAGAAGACACAATGAAGCTAAAGATGTTGAATTATCAAGCCTAACAATTGATTTAAATTAACTGGTGAAATTATGTAGCCATAAAAGTAGTATGCATGCTACAGATTAAAAATTGAAATCAGTGCTATCTTTACTCGTGTAGTCTTATCTGTCATATATGCACACATTATACATGTATGTGGTGATTTAGAAATGTAACTTAAGGATCATTCACGTACAAGTATGTAGTTGAGTCATTTGCATATGAATCTCAACGGTCATAACCATCGTTGTTATCTAGGATTATGTACATGGCTAGATGCATATTGGTAGAGCCTACATATACCTCGTGATCGAGCAGAAGTATATTAAAATGTTGGTTCAAAATCTTTCTTCATCTCTCCTGTTTAAGTGTTGCTTCTCATTTGTTATTTTTGACATTCTTGTGTCTCTAGCTACATCATTCGAGAAAGAGTCTTCTCTCAAGTTTCAATGTTCATATCGAGTGGGTCACACCCAAAATGAATCAGGTCAGTAAATTTAATATTTCTGCTTAAAGTTACAAATATGCAGCATTGTCGTGTTAATAAAGGCTATGCAAAAACACCTAGGGTGAAAATCCTATTTGGGTTAATAGTTCAATCATAGGGAAGGATCCAAACTCAGAACACCCTTTTCTGAAAGGGGGGAAAAGGGTGGAGTGGAACCCATTGACATCAACTTTCCCTGAGATGGACCAGAGATGACAAGAATTCTAGATATGAAAGCAATGGTGTACATTTTATTCGGATTCCCAATGCATTGGCTTGAATATAACCCATGAGAAGTGCCCAATGCCCACCACGGCCTGCATGGCCATGAGCAGTATCTCAAAGCAAAGGACCCAAGCAAGTTGCCTGTTGCCTTTACCCTCACCTCTCTTTTAGGCAAAGATACACAACTTGATTAAGCACCTGTTAAAAAATGAGCATTGGTTTTACCACAAAAAAAAAAAAATTTGAGTTTAACTCAAGATTTCGTATGAAGAAGACATCGGTTCGAGATGAGGAGATAAAACTCGAAGCACAAAATTCTCAGCTTTTTAAGTCAGCAGAGGTACATACAAGGAATAATATGGACATCAGAAGAATTTAATAAACTCTGCTCTCATAGATTCCCCGTCGAAGTGCTCGTATTGTTACCATTGGCCCCAAGGCAATTTTTTTCCACCGGCAAATAGAACACCATTCCGAAATAAAATAGATTCACATAACTGCAAGACTGTAGGGGATAAACTGATATAAGGCCTCTAAGGGAATTAGTAGCTTTAAACTTTCATTCGCAGCAAGGAATTACTATTGCAGTATTATTTGCATCACCATATCCTTTATCGCATGTTGTGTTTTCGCCCATGATAATTCAATTCCTACTCTGAGAATGATGAAGATTAAAGTTTTTTGCAAAGTTGATGGAAATATGGACTAAGAAGATATTAGGATCCCATCAAAAGTAACAGAATATCTTAGTGAATTTTATTCTTGTGATAGGGATTCACATTGTTGGCACATCTATATCAATGGCTAGGCTTGGAAGAATTGATGGATCAAATCCCACCAGCTGGGTGAACTCCAATGTTCTAAAAGTCTCCAGGGCCTAGGCGCTAGTAGGGCGGTTGGCTACCTTCGAGCGATTAATCGGATTAATCAGCAATTAATCGGTGCATATTAATTAGTAATTGGCAATTAATCGTTAGTCGGACCTAATCGGATAGGCCCCGCCAGCGATTAATAATCGCTGATTAATTCCTTGCTTTAAAACACTGATGAATTCCCTATGAAATCCACTTCCAGATGATATTACCAAAAGACAAGAAAAAGTCTTTTCAAAAGGAATTCAGAAAGAGTCCTTTGGCACTCTTCTTTGATTCTCTGATTATATCTTCTCCTTCTTAACTTTGTTTTCACGTTGTGGACTTGTGGCCTCTATGCAAATGAACCAAATCTTGTTTTACCTGCCCACAAAAATGAATAAACTGCCAACTCGTTCCTCTCTTACCACCTTTTTCCCTTGTATATAAGAAGTTGTCATGGCAATCCCTTACACATATCATCCCTTTGACTTCAATCTTCACCCTTTACTGAGGACACACTCTTTTCTCTTGCAAGTTTCTTCCCTTCTGTGGAGTCTTTTTCACTTTTGTCTCCATCTCTTTCCATACACTGAAATCCTCTGAATTCTTACATCTGCTCTCTAATAGAAATGGCATCAAGCTCTATCACTTCTTTGCGTAGTTCTAGCTTGTCATGGACACCCAAGCAAAACAAGCAGTTCGAGGAGGCTTTAGCCTATTTTGACAAGGACACCCCAGATCGCTGGCAAAATGCAGCCAGGGCTGTGGGTGGAAAATCAGCGATCCTTCTGAAGGACATCATGCAAACAGAATCTGACCAAGTCCCTCTGCCCCGTTACAGGTCTGGTGGGAACAATGGTAGAGCCATTTATAATGGCCAGCGGTAGTGTTATGGTAATTCTCTTCACCCATCACTCAACAAAGTCCAAACAATATAGTTGCATTGCATTCTTGAGTTCATTTTCTTTTGCCAATCATTTTACTTAGCTCTCTTAGTAATGAGTCAAAACTGTTGTGCATAAAATGAGCATCTTCCTTGTACTGCTATTCAAGGCATTGTGCGCCATGATCCAATCATCTAGTGTACTCGAAAACCTATCTTGTATTTATAGCATCTACGTTCCATTTGTTACAGCAGGCTAGAATTAGAAGAAAAAAAAAGTCCACTAGATAGACCACATATGGAAACAAATTAGACTGCATATCTACATTAGAAACTTCACACAATCCACGCTCACAATATAACACATATGCTGTTGCACTTCTATGTTTTGTAATGCAATTCTGTAAACGTGTTCAAGTTAGGTGCCATTGCTTCCATTTACGGTAGCTAACATTGACACCAGTCGTGAAAACCAATACCAATCGAGAAAAGCTGAGCACCAGATATAGTTTACAAAATTCAAACGTATCCATTCAATATCCCAAAAGTATTTCCGCATGAAATCTAATCCTACTTGTTTTGGATCACATGTGCATAGTCATAGTTTTAGATCTCTGGCACAGCATAAGACATGTATATTATCCTGTGATTCTTGTCTAGATAAAGATCGTGTTGGATTGTGTCCCACATCTCCTGGACAAGCCCCCTCTATGCTGGTTATAAGGCCCTAGCTTCCCTCTCCTTAAAACCTGGGTTTTAAGGAGACTTTATGGGCTGAGCTTTTCTAACAGATCGCCTATAGGCTCAACAGATTCTTTATCCATCATTGAATTCCTATGCAACCCTCCTCCATTTGTCCCAGCCAATCTCAAACAATGGTTTGTTGGATGTAGGTAGAATCTAATTTTTCTGTAGTCAGAATCCTCTATAAAGCATCAGGTTTCTTGCAGAACTAACGCACTTTTGTCTCCCCGCTTCATTTGTGTATCAGCAGGCCAATGAAGAATCTAAAGCTCCAATAAAGTTAAAGATGCAACTATGATACATAATAGATGGATTTTATTACAAGAGCAAATGCATAAATCTGTAAAGAGCATTGATTGGAAGTGGTTATAGACTACTGTTCCCTCTTTGTTTTATTTTCTCATTGTTGGTACATCAACAATTGGTGCGACAAAGAAGCAGCCGAAAACCTATGTGTAACTATTTGTCATTTTAACTTATCCGCATTGTTGTTTACCAAAAAAAAAAAAGAAACCATGTCCGTATTGAAATAGATTCTCTTATTCGAGACGATATTTATAGTGCTCCTAATTTTTGGTTTTAACCCCTGGGTGGGTTTTATTTACTTGTGCATATACAATAATCAAATAACCAAACCAAGTGGAAATCAAAATTCAGGACGCTCCATCCAAGTTCCAGAAAGCCTAATGAAGAATAGAATGTGAGACAGAATTTGTTCTAGCTAAACCCGAATCCTATTGTGCATAACCATTTTCAAAAAAAATAAGCATCCAAATAAAGACCAACAAGACCTTGGACACCTAGGAGAAGAAAAAAAGAGGATAATCAAATTACCAAACAGTTGGACGGATATGATTGACGGTAAGAATCTGTTGAAAAAAAACAGTAATAGAAAGACGAGTAAGAAGCTGGAGCAACTTGGAAATTAGGTGTTTAGGTACCTAACCAAATGTATAGCACAATATTTTAAACCATATTGCCAATATCAAATGCGATGTCTTGATACGCCAGTAACCAACAACATCATCTGATCTTCATTGCATCCTGGACCTATTAAACCCACAATGCGAGAGAGAGAGAGAGAGAGAGAGAGAGAGATGAAACAAGCTTAGAAAAAGGGCTCACCAAAAAAACTTTTTCAATAAAATATTTGTTCAAACTAATTTGGGAGACTTAAAAATTCATCCTTATTTTCCTCTTCACTTATGAATTCATCCTGTCATTTTCTGCAACTTATGATTTCATCCTTCTCATACTTTTAATACCGATATTGCCCTTTGAGTATTGTTAATTGTATATATTTATATATTTTAAATCGTATATGTAATACAAGCTTTTCGATTTCATGGTAAATTATTTGTAACATTTACCATGAAATATGTCTGTATATTTTTATCATTTCATGGTTAATTATTTGGACCATTTACCATGAAACTATTTCATGGTTAATTATTTTGACTGTTTACCATGAAACTAGTCCGGAGAAATCTGTTAGGCCGCTGCGCGGACTAATTCATATAAGGATAGTTTGAGATGTACAAATAATTATGTTTACATCCCAAAATTCTTGTCTATATAGGGCGATGATTATAGGATGAAATCATAAGTAATTTTTATCCCAAAATTCTTGTCTATATAGGCTGAGATATTTAGGATGAAATCATAAGTATTTTACATCCCAAAATTCTTATCTATATAGGCTGAGATATTTAGGATGAAATCATAAGTATTTTACATCCCAAAATTCTTGTCTATATAGGCCAAGAATTTTGGGATGAAATCATAAGTATTTTAGGATGAAATCATAAGTATTTACATCCCAAATTTTTTCTCTATATAGGCCGAGATATTTAGGATGAAATCATAAGTATTTTACATCCCAAAATTCTTATCTATATAGGCTGAGATATTTAGGATGAAATCATAAGTATTTTACATCCCAAAATTCTTGTCTATATAGGCTGAGATATTTAGGATGAAATCATAAAAATTTTACATCCCAAAATTCTTGTCTATATAGGCCAAGAATTTTAGGATGAAATCATAAGTATTTTAGGATGAAATCATAAGTAATTTACATCCCAAAATTTTTGTCTATATAGGCCAAGAATTTTAGGATGAAATCATAAATAATTTATCCCACAATTCCTTTTTATATAGGCCGATAATTATAGGATGAAATCATAAGTAATTTTCATTCCAAAATTTTTGTCTATATAGGCCGAGATATTTAGGATGAAATCATAAATAATTAACCATGTAATGTCATGGTAATTTAACCACATAACGGATTGAGGATGTCATGTTATATATTTTTTTATGGTAATTTAGCCATGTTCCATTGGCCAACTCGAAGAATGAAGAACAAATGCAAAGATATGGTCAACTTATCATGTTATATTCCTAAAAATATCGATTCCTCAAATACGTTCCCTAATAAATAAAAAAGTAATCAATCCCAGTAAATTAGGAAAATAATATAACATAATATATGTATATCATAGTGAAAAGGGTAAAAAAGGTAATTCACATACTAAAAGGATGAAATCATAAACATGAAAAAAGGGCGGGATGAATTCTTACATGACATGGATAAAGAGGATGGATATTTAAATATTCCAACTAATTTCGTCCTTAGTATTTTCTCAAAAATGTTTGGTCTTAATATTTTACTTCTTAAATTCTCTGATTAAGACAAATCAAAAAATAAAATATTGATACCATAAGACTAATAAAAGGTCAAGAATAGAGATGGGGAGTGATTTTCATACTCACTTTTTTGTTTTTTGTTTTGAAAGTGTATGTATTTTTTCACTAAAAACCAAAAAAATAAATGTGAAAATCATTACCAAGATTAAAAACTTAATAATATACCTCACATTTACTGCAACATGCTTGCCAATGTTGTCACGTCAAGTTATGCTTGTAAGTTATTTACTAATGAACTAGCGAAATGATCGTGAACGCACTTTCTTATTCGAAAAATCATATAGTAAATCTGAAGAATAAATTTTCAACAATTCAATCCTTGTTGGTCACATAGAGACTATTCCACGACGACCAGTGCACCGCGGCTCATGTCTATTGCACTTCGATGAGAACAAGCTTGCATGTTGAATTGTTGATGCCCGAAGGTACCCCAAAAAATAATGCAACTCCAACCTAAACTAAATTGGACACAAATTAAGAACAAAAAAATTGAAGAGCGACAACATACACAAAAAATATCAATCCAATCTCTACCTAAAGAATTTATTAGTAAACACTATACTTTGGTTTTGAGGAGGTTCATCCACACCTCTGCTATCAAACCATACAAAAAATACAATAAAAGTTGTGTGTGTGTGTGTGTGTGAGAGAGAGAGAGAGAGAGAGAGAGAGATCATAACAAGTGGAAATTGGCGACAACCTTTAGTCATCAAAATATTTTTCGTCATTGTGGGCACCCGATATTTTTTTCCTTCGCGAGAAACCTTGGAATACTATGTGAAAGTAAATGTAATTTTGAAAATATACAATTTCTGCTGCGAAGCCAAAGAGATTTTTTCTTTTACTATTTTTTTCAATCATCTAAAAGCCATTGTATGATACCATTCACGAAGCGTTTTTCAAGTATCTTGACGTTACCATAAGAAAGTCTCACATGTTAACAACTCCATAAAACCTAGTTCAGATCTCAAAGTTACACCAAGGTTTTTAGTATGAGATGTTGTCTCCATAATATTGAATTTGGCAATTACTCATAAACTCCCAAACTCTATATAACTATTTGATAATTAATCATGACTTGCACCACTTACTTCCGAATTGTATTCAAACAACAGTATATCTAATTGCATCCAATCTAGTTTCTAGGGTATCAATAAACTCCAAACCTCGAGAACTTATATGTTGTCCGTCCATATATGAAATTAAACATCCAAGTAAAATTCAATTCAAATAACCCAATACTGACCAATCACCAATGGTATCGATTACCCTAAGATATGCAATACAAAATCAAAATTTATCCAACCAATTAAATACTCATCCTTCTCTTGAACTAAATCATCAACAAACTACCACATTGATTCCTCTTTTCCAGTAAAACGAAATTTTTGTTTATCAATGATTGAATACTTATGATTTCCAACCTTATGACGGAATTCAAAACTTAACAATCTTCAATTTCACCCGGTTCGTCAAACAAACTCAATTATTTTGACATTCTAATTCCGAATGAGCCCCTACTTCAAGGACTACTAAAGAAGGACTATCTATCTCAACACCTAATTAGTAGACAAATGCCTATGCCAAAAAGTGTGTTTATTCATGAACTCCCAAGGATTTAGAAACGAGGCTCCAAGGAAAACAATGCAAAGACTATGCATCGACTACTAACAATATGATACCTCTATGTTGACTGAATACTATGTATATCAAAAGTATTGTCTCTTTCTCATCATCATATAACAATAATTCCTCAAAAAATAACACCAATCATCTGGAGGTTAAATTAAAGTACTTCTACCGCCTCACAACCAAAGATCAAAAGTGTGACCACAAGAAACCATTGCGTATAGGTATATAGACTTTACCGCAAGGAACTTACTCAAGAAGCGTATAAACCAAATTCACAATAACAAAACGGCCCAAGAGAATCCTAGCCTCCTAGCCTACAAGTAATCAAGCTTGATAATTAGGAACAAGAAAACCCCAACTCTACAATTAAGAAAACCCCAGCTCTACAATTAATCTCCTACACTTCGAACCTAATGAAATTTCTTTTAGTTCCTAGAGTCTTAACTACTCAATAAATCACGCCTTAGATGCAACACAAGCAATTTATAAAGTGAACTTTCAAATCCACTATCCTTGTTACCATAAACAAATGACCACTCCAATTTAAGACATGATATATTGAGTACGCCTTTCAAATCCAATTATCTGCGAGAGTCGTACAAGGAGAGTGGCCAGCCACAAATCTTGAAGAAAAATTACTCCACTCCACCCTGATATGTCAAGGTCTAATATCCATTTTCTAGCCATGAGATTATCTCTTTAACATCTAACTCCATAACAGTCAAATTCTGAAAGTACAGATGAGTCCTCCTCCTAAATGGAACATCTTACTACCATCCACAACAATAATCCATCAGCAAATCAACAAAAGTATATATGAAATTACAATCCAACTTCACCCAAGTACAAATTCAAAACAAAAAAAGAAGAAAATTAACCAAGTCATCAATCAAATTTGGAATCGCCATAGTCATGGAAAGAATACAAACTAATTCTAGCCCAAACCAAACAAGCCAAGCACTAATGAATAAACTTCTACTTCTAACTAGTAGTATATATTCAGCCTTGAAATCCAAATCCGTCTTATTTTTACCTTATTAAACCCCCAAATATCGATGTTTGTTTCCGTGTCACAAGTCCTATCGCACAATAGATCACGTTTTGCCATTAATCGTTTCACTAATCAACTAGAGATTATTACATCACACCATCCAAAACCAATTAGTTGAATCATCCTAAAATCCAGTCTTCACCTGAATCCAAACACATAATCAAAATCAAGTTGAGTTATCGAGTAACAAATGGGCCTTCCAAATTTCATTCTCACTTCCACATACCCAACAAGGGTCGAAGGACTACAACTCCTATTTTTAGTGCAATTTATACCGACCACGTCAACGTAAGTTGTAGAGACACCAATGATACTTTCAAACACATGCAAATTATGGTGACACATTCAATCAAAATCCAACTCAATTTAACCATCAGCAAGAAAAACCGTGCATTGTTATATATGTATATGCAATCTTATCAATCACAAAAATTTAATAGAGTCTTCACCATAATTAGTTCTCAATATCTCTTCTTAAATAATAGGGACCAATATTCCACAAGACCATTGTACAAAACCAATACACATTTTACTCGGTCGAATGCTCCGATAAAAACTCTTCTAGTGACCAATACATAATGACCAAAAGTGAAAACTTTCCCTTTTGCACTAAACTTTCTGTTTATCTCAGTGGAACTACCAAAATTAACCACAAACAATCTAGATTGATAATTATCCATTATCACATCAACATGAATGATTCATGATAGAAAGTCTAATCTCGTCAGTATACCTCCAAACAATCTTCTAGTTCCCAAAATCTCCACAACCACAAAACAATGATAACCATATAGTAGACTTCAAAATCACCACAATAACATTAAATGCCTCCACTTGGCTGCTCTATCAACAAAATGCAACCCGAAAATAATCCACTCACATATTCAAGTAACTCAAGCACTCACATCCTAACACACCACGGCCATTGCCAACCAATTGATCCAACCCTATAATACAAAAACTTATTCTGTTATTCATTTACTGCCAAGATGTCAAAATTCACTTAAAAAAATGACAATAAAGTCTGCCAACTTCAACAATGAAAGCACTCCATTTATATAATTACCTCAACATTTCCATCTAGTATTTCTTTTGATTGTGCATGGGTATTGATCGTATCTAAAAGGTCATAACTCCCTTAGGGTACCAAAAGCAGAGAGAGCCTACCAATCGTACAAGCAAATCAAGAATCTCAACAATCTGAAGAAAGTTAACCAAAACAAAACAATGCCAAGCCTTACATCCCAATCACTTAGGGTCGGATACATGAATCATTTTCCTCTGTTGAGCTCTGTCAAGAGCCACTTGTTCACACA
>CM033790.1:12870361-12932861 GCA_019656835.1 Rhododendron ovatum
AACCCATTATACACATATCTTTGTGCACAACAGCATCTAATGTCAATTTAGGTCTACCCCTCCTCATAGCATTGCTACCCAAAGCTATCATATCTGCTCTCTTAACTACTGCATCTCCGGGTCTACGGTAGACATGCCCAAACCACCTTAGCCTATTTTCCCTCAACTTCTCCTCAATAAGTGCTACATCCAAACGGAAAAACCTAAGTACACTCTCACCCAAGTAAACTAGGTCCAAAGCTCAATAAATAACTAACTGAAGTAATCCCCTAGATCTCATTCTTAAATCAATCGCTGAAACATATCGTCATACAATCGGTAGTACTATTCCCTCATGGGGCCGGTTCCGCTTACACAAACTTCAACACAACTTTTGACACTCCATCTCAGCAATTAATTTCAATGGTTGAGATTAAAACTTATGTAGCATTGAAATGCGACACAACACGGACACGACAGAGACACTCCAACACGCCAATGTTAAAAAATTGGCGGACAAGACACATTAAGAGAAACGTTTTCAATTATATATATTTATGCAATTATATGTATAAAAAGGCTCTTAACACCATATATAGCTTAACAAAAGTATTCCAACAAAAAGCGTTTCATCATCTTTGTGTCTTTGTCATCAATAAACTATTATAATATGGTACACAAAGAAGAAAGACTTTCCTAAGCTTTAACAAGAGTCTTAACCATTTCATTTAACACCTGACATGTCTTGCGAATGTCCCAAAAGTGTCCTAAGCATTTTTTGGAGTGTCCCCGGAGTGTCCAAACCAAAAACGTTGAGAAAAAGTCGGGACACTTCGGATTGAGTGTTGGACACGTGTCCGAAGAGTGTCAATGTTCGAGAAGTGTCCAACATTGGTACGTGAGCTCCGACAAAGAGTCCATGCTACATAGATTAAAACTTAACAAAGACAACTTCACTCTCCTAAAACACACCCACACCAAAAAAAAATTCATCATCCCAAAACATTCCACACCACTACCACCAAACCCTAATCATAACCTTAGCTGCTACCACCACCACCATCACTGCCTCAGATTCACCTTCAAGCCAGCCTTACCGCCGTCGCCGGTCTAACCATCCACCTTCCTCCCCCCTACCCCCCCATCTCACTGGCGGCACCCGATGACTTTGTGGCTGCAATCTCACTGGCGGCCCCCGATGACTTTGTGTTGACAGTTAATGAGACAAAGGAAGTGTTAGACGCACCAAATGAAATAGAACTATTGAGTTATTTATTCAAAACTCTCCACCGCTAGAGATCAAAAAACAAAACCATAATGACAACAATATTTATCGGAAATGATGGACTACATCATGAATTTAGTACAAGCCCAATCGCAAAATAATTTCAAAATAGGAATATCAAAGAACACATTAGGGTCACCGGCCTAACCCGGTCTTTTGCCCAATGGCCAAGGTCACCAACACGAACAGGCATAATTTCCCTGGACTTCTAAAAATAATTGTTCTCATTAATATCCACAAGTTCTTACCAAGAAGAAATAATAACAATTGATTTCACCAAAAGTTATAGCATGCCAATTCAAAGAACGAACAATAAATTTGTGTATTTTCAATTAACAATTATGAATTTTTCTAAAGAATCATTTAAGGGACATGATGAAGTTCAAAAGTACGTAACATGCTTAACCACTCACCTGGGTCCAAAAACAATGCGACACGAACACGCAAAAAGGGACTAACCTGTAAAAAATAGAACATACGAAATAATTAACTACTATGAATTTCGCATGGGCTAAGTAACCAGGAATTCAATTTACCAATGAACTACCCAATCTAGCCTAATCCTAACTTACTAACTTTACATCAGCAACCATAACTACAAAACCGAAACTTCCATTTTCAACTCCAAGCAATATAATTATTATGCTATAGCATATTACTAAAACCCATAACTCTTCTTGTTACCAATTCTTTAATTCCACATCCATACCACACAAAATCTATATTCCTATTAATTTTAACATCACAGAAATACCACCAAACACCAAGAATATAATAATGCTCATCCTACTTGACCACATTAGAATGCAAGAAACAATTCATCAAACCACCAAACTCACCATGCACAGCCACCAAGCCACGCACATACACATCACACAAATCTCTCTCTCTCTCTCTCTCTCTCTCTCTCCACGCATACACACATCACACAAATCTCTCTCTCTCTCTCAGTATAAATCATGCCTTAGATTTGCAATAAATCTCCTTACACTTCAAAGCTAATGAAATTTCTTTTACTTCCAAGAGTCTAATTACTCAATAAATCATGCCTTAGATCTTCTTCTTCTTCTTCTTCTTCTTCTTCTTCTTCTTCTTTTATATATATATATATATATATATATATATATATATATATATATATATATAAGACGAGGAGGAGTGTTCCTTAGTTGAGGGGGAGTTGTGCTTCATTCTTGGCACATAATTCGTATCGATGAGTGCTTGGTTTGACTTCGTGAGGGGGAGAGTGTTTGACAGTCCATTCGAACATGAGAATTCTCGAATCCTTGAATGGTGATCTTAATATCTTATGACGTGTCACACACTCACTTTGTCATAGACTCAAATCGCATGTTGCAACTTATTTCCAGATTCATTCATGGTTGGTTCATACAAATTTGCTCATGCATTTTTAAATATAGTCATATCTATTGAGTCTCATAGTTAACAACTTGTATCTCGGTTTGCAGTGCAGTCGTGACGTATTTTTTTTCTATTCAAAAATGTATATTTAGTAATTGTTTTTAAGTTTTGGGTTCCTGATTTTTTCCTTCAGATTTTGCTCGACCCTCGTTCAGCAGTTGCTTGATCAACTTAAGTTTTTGTGGTACTTGGCTCATGTTGCTTTCTTAGTGGTTTACAGATTTTTTTTCAACATGGCATATATCTGGTTATCTTCATTTGGCTGTAGCTTGTTTGTGGCTATTTTTAACCTGTTGGGCTTCTAATTTCTTCTTAATATTTATTGGTTTGGTTCTTATTATTAGGTACTCTTCCTTTGTCATTCCATGACAAAAAGGGGGAGAGATTTCTTGACTATCACAGTTTGTGCATTTTTTTAGTGTATGTTTTTTGCAGCTTCACCAGACGTGGCCACAATCTGTTAGGGGGTAGGTTTTCCTTGTTAAATGTATTTTGTCATGGAAGTGCCAAAGGGGGAGATTGTTAGGACTACGGGTCACGGTCTCTGTGTTAGCAAATTCCAAGACAAAAGCACATTTATTTGTATCCCTATTTATCGAGTTGTAATTTATTTATTTTTATTATTTAAGCTAGAGAGTCTGTATAAGATTAGAGTGGAAGGAATCTTGTTGTGTAATTGAGAGTGAGCATATCAGGCAAATAAAATATGTGAGGAAAGAATCGCTACAAACGGAAAATAGATTAAGCCGGATTTTTTCCTCCTTGTCTAACAAATTCATGAGATTAGCTTTCCAATTTATTGGCACAGTTAGTGGTGGCAGCCTTCAATTTACGTGAGCCAAAAAGGAATGCTGGTCCTAATATAAAAAGACAAGTCTATGAGGATTTTTGACGACACACGAATAGGAATAGCAACTTCATATCATTTTCTGCGGGATATTGAAAAGGAGGGTTTTTATTCTTTTGAATATTGGAGTACAATGAGATCGATGGATCATTGAGTGTACAAGACATCTTCAAGAGGTTCCAACATCTTCTTCAACTTATAAAGCCCTAAGGAGGATTCCTAGGCAAGTTCAAGTCCTTCGGTGGATTTCCGGGAGGCAAACGGAAGGCTTGTGGATTCAAGACAGCGGCGGTCAAGCATTCAGAGAGGTGTACGTGGATTCGACAAGAGCGTCTAGATTTAGGTTTGTGGAGTTCAAACTTATCGTAAGAGTTCTTGTAACCTCGTGTTTAGTAGTGTTTGATTCCTTCCCGTGATTTTTTCCCGTTTTGGGTTTTCCATGTATATCTTGGTGTTCGTTATTTGTTTGCTTTCCGTTTTTTGAGATTGATTTTGTTTATTGCTAGGTGAATCGTTGATTGAGATTAAAACATAGCAAATATTTAAACCTAGAGGAGCTAGGATTTTTCATAGGAGGACTTGTAGTCTCCATAATATTGAATTTGGCAATTGCTCATAAACTCCCAAACTCTATAACCATTTAATAATTAATCATGATGTGGACCACTTACTTCCTAATTGTATTCAAACAACCGTATATCTAATTGCATCCAATCTAGTTTCTACGATATCAATTAACTCCAAACCTCTAGAACTTATGACCATGTTCGTTTTGGGACTCGAAGAAGTTTTTTGGGGTGATAAGTGAAGGGAGATCGATAGAGAAGTAAGAGTAATAATTAGAGAGAATTTATTGGGAAATGTGCACAAAAAGAAAAGATTGAGACTTGAAACTCAAAACGAACATGGCCATATGTTGTCAGTCCTTCTATGAAATTAAACATCCAAGTAAAATTCAATTCAAATGACCCTATGCTAACCAATGGTATTGATTCCCCTAAGATATGCAAAACAAAATCACAATTTATCCAACCAATTCAATGCTCATCCTTCTCTTAAACTAAACCATCAACAAACTACCACATTGATTCCTCTTTTTTCCAGCAAATGGAAACTTTTTTTATCCACGATTGACTACTTATGCTTTCCAACCTTACAAAGAAGGACTATATATCTCAACAGCTAATTAGTACTCTAACAGCCTAAGTAGATAGATGTCAGATGCATATGCCAAGAAGTGCGTTTATTCATGAATAATATGCATTGACTACTAACAAACTAATACCTCTATGTTGACTAAACACTAAGTATATCGAAAGTAAGGTCTCTTTCTCCTCATCATATAATAATAATTCCTCCAAAAATAACACCAATCATCCAAAGGTTAAATTAAAGTGTACTTCTACCATCTCACAACCAAGGTACAGAAGTATGGCCACAAGAAACCACTATGTATATGTATATAGACTTTACCGTACATAAGGAACTTACTCAAGAAGCATATACACCAAATTCACAACAACGAAACTGTCCAAAAGAATCCTAGCCTACAAGTAATCAAGCTTGATGGTTAGGAACATGAAAACCCAATCTCTGCAATTAATCTCCACACACTTCGAAGCAAATGAAATTTCTTTTAGTTCCAAGAGTCTATTACATAATAAATACACACTAGATCTTCTTCTTTTTTTATTCATATATACACGAGCCTTACATGCAACACAAGAAACTTAATATGTGAACTCTCAAATCCACTATCCGTGTTACTATAAACAAATGACCACTCCAATTTAAGACAAGATATACTGAGTAAGACTCTCCAATCAAATTCTCCACCAAAGTCATACGATGAGAATAGCATGGCCACAATTCTTGAAGGAAAATTACTCTCTTCCATCATGATACGTCAAGATCTAATATTCATTTTCTAGCAATGAGATTCTCTCTTTTACATCTAACTCCATAACAATCAAATTCTGAAAGTACATGGCTCTTCATCCCAAAGTGGATTTTTTTTTCCCGGAACATCTTACTACCATCCACAACAATAACCCATTAGCAAATCAACAAAAGTTTACATGAAATTACAATCCAACGTCATCCAAAAAGTACAATTTAAAACAAAAAAGAAGAAAATTAACCAAGTCATCAATCAAATTTGGAATCGCCATAGTCATGGAAAGAATACAAACTCTAGCTCAATCCAAATAAGCCAAGTACTAATGAGTTAAACTTCTACTTCTAACTAGTACTATACATTCAACCTCGAAATCTAAATCTGTCTTATTTTTTAACTCATTAAACCCCAAGATATTGATGTTCATTTCTATGTCACAAGTCCTATCGCACAGTGGATCACATTTTGCCATTAATCATTTTTACTAATCAACTAGAGATTCCAACATCACACCATCTAAAACCATTTAGTTGAATCATCCTAAAATCAAGTTGTGTTATCAAGTAACAAATGGACCTTCCAAATTTCATTTTCACTTACAACTCCTACTTTTAGTACAATTTATACCGACCACGTCAACCGAAGCTCTAGAGACACCAATGATACTGTCAAACACATGCAAATTATGGTGACACATTCAATCAAAATCCAACTCAATTTAACCATCTGCAAGAAAAACAATGCATTGCTATATATGTATCTTCAATCTTATCAATCACAAAAATTCAATAAAGTCTTTAACTTAATGGATCATCATAACTAATTCTCAATATCTCTTCTCAAATAATAGTGACCAATATTCCACAAGACCACCTCCAAACAGATAACATCTCGAGGTCTAACTCCTTGTACTAAAGCAATACACATTTAACTCGGTCGAATGCTCCAATAAAAATTCTTCCAGTGACCGATACACAATGACCAAAAGTGAAAATTTTCCCTTTTGCACTAAACTTTCCCTTTTATCTCGGTGGAACTAACAAAATTAACCACAAACAATCTAGATCGATAATAATCCATTATCACTTCGACATAACTGATTCATAATAGCAACTTAGCAAGTCTAATATCGTAAGTTTACTTCCACACAATCTTCTAGTTCCCAAAATCTCCACAACCACAAGACAGTGATAACCATATAATAGACTTCAAAATCACCACAACAACATTCCATGCCTCCACTTGGCTGTTTATCACAAAAGTGCAACCCGAAAATAATCCACACCCATATTGCAGTAACACAAGCACTAACATCCTAACACACCATGGCCATTGCCAACCAATTGATACAACCCTACGTACAATACAAAAACTTATTCATTAACTGCCAAGATGTCAAAATCCACGAAATAAAATGACAAAAAGATCTGCCAATTTGAACAATGAAATCACTTCGTTTATAGAATTACCTCAATATGGGAGCCCTATCAATACTTGCTACTATCCATCTTCAATAAACATGTCCATCTTGTATTTCCTTTGTGCACGGGTATTGATCGCATCAAGAAAGGACATAACACCATTAAGGTACCAAAAGTAGAGAGAGCCTACCAATCATACAAGCAAATCAAGAATCTTGACAATCTAAAGAAAGTTTTGTGGACTCCCCGACCAGTGCGCTCGAGAGTTGCAATCCGGATTTTTGAGATGGATAATCCGAAAAACCGAGAGTTTGTTTGAGAGAAAAAAGCTTTTGATCGAGCAAAAACATTGAGACTTTGGTTCGGGAGCCACGTTACGAACGGGGAAGATTTTATTGAAAAGCACTCCGCTCGCCCAGTAAAGACCGGTCTCTACTAAACATTTTTAAAGGGGGATTTAATATCGTTTGAAAAACTTAACTTTGATTAAAATATGTACAGGAAAGGGACATGGAATTTAATATGACACACAAACGTGTTTGGTGTGTTTGTTGTACAATATGAAACGGATGTACAATGTATAAATAACAGAAAGCTGTACAGAGTCAAAAACTATTATTGTCAAAACAAATGTTGTGCGATAGAAAAATGCACTGCACGGTGTACTAGAAAAGAAGTGGATATATCTTTCAGCATATTCCACAATGGTTCGAGTTTGCATCATAAAATGAACCCTTGGCCTTAAAAATGGATTCTTTCGTTTTCTGAGTTTCCGGAAAACAGATTGTGAAGCTTTTTGATTCATTTTTTTTTATGCAAAACTTTGCTAAAAGCCATTTTAAGATGTTTAAGAATGTTAGTAAAATCAAAAGTGACTTTTAACTTGGAAATCCACTATGGAATGTGCCTTCAAATAACGTTAGCTGAAGTAAATGAGGGAAATACGGAATAGACTGTACAGAACAGCAAAACAAAACAAAAAGTATGTACTTAATAAAAAAAATTCCGCACAATATTTCAATCTTTTTTGTATTTTCAAATCCAGTTTGGCATCCACATTATTTAATGAATCTTGGGCTCTTTAAAACACACTTTTGTTTGTTTCCGATGTGAATGCAACTCATTAGGCCCATTCAAGTTCATTTTTGAAGAAGATTTGATGCTAAAGGGGTTTGAGTGTGGTTTATATGGAATACAAGACCTTTAGAAATATTTCGAGCCTCGAAATACCCCTGTGGTGTACCAAAAATGTTTTAGAATGAAGATAGGTACTCTCAACCTCAAGAATACCAAGCAACCTGGAAGTCAAAAGCATCAAACAAACCGACGGTATTATGCGTTCTACTGTGCGATGCTATAAAATGCCGTGCGGTATAATATATTCAGTACAATTTTCTGGATCTTGCTACTTTTCAAATATAAAGCTTGCTTGAGGCCAAAACCCAGTATAGAATGACTAGGAAAGGCCTCAGTGAGCTCCCCTTAAGGCCAAAACATGGTTTAGCCCAAGGAATTTATTTATACCTTTTGATCGAGGCTTGGATGTGGTTGCAAGTAGAGGAGTGGAGGTTGATTTGGACTGGGTTTTGAGAGACTTGTGAGCAAACGAGTGTAGAGAGAGAAAGAAGAGGGATTCAAGAGAATTTTAGAATGACTTTTATCAGGATTCAAAGGGTACCTTTCATCTAAAATGAAGGGTGTATTCATAGGCAAAAGCCAAAGAATACCAACGCAAATGGGGGAAATGATTTCTAGGCCGGCTAGAAGTTATATTCTCTGCTAAGCCGTTTTTCAGTTATGGCTCCAACAAGCATGGCCAACAACTTTCTGAGCCAGTCAAAACTTTTTCTGGAAACACCATGCAGTATACCTCAAGACCACATGCGGCGTAGTAAAATTTACTACACCGTACGGTTTAGTGAGTATCCCGTGTGGTATTCCAGGTCCAGTTCTGGACTTTGGCAAGCTTTTGGGCTTTTTGGGCTTTTCTGGCTTTTTGGGCTATGGAAGTCCACATTCAAGCCCACGAAGGTATCGTTTCCTTTATTTCATCATCGGGGAACTTAAAGATTTTTCAGAGGCCCAGATTGGGGTGTCTACAAGTTCCAAACGAAAAAACCTACATAGACACTCACCCAAGTAAACTAGGTCCAAAGCTCAATAACTAACTGAAGTAATCCCCTTCCATTCTAAAATCAATCTCTGAAACATACTGTCATACGATAGGTAGTTCTATTCCCTCATAATCAATGATGTCATCATTCAACCGAGGTTTATCATGGTAAGAAATTAAATCTTTCACAATATTACACTACATGCTCATCCAAAACTACACTCGAAATTTCAATAGAAAGAAGAAAAAAAAAATGTTGCGTCAACGAGTACCTATTATCTCCTAATCCAATGAAAGTAACAATACAAATGAAATAAAAGTAACCTGCTGTGTACCACAAGGCCAACTCATGGAACATGCAGCCTAGAATAAAATAAGTCACCGAACAATAAATGATTTTTTGTTATTAAATAAAACCAAAGCCAAATAAATCCCAATCATAAGCATGAGGCACAACCAGCCCATGAACCAACCAATGAAAATTTACCACCACCAATAATAATAGTAATCCCATTTTACCCGAAAGCTATACAAAGTGCGGAAGAGATGATTAAAATCCTAATAATAAAATGCAACATCCTATGGAGGTCAATATAAAAATCCCCAAGATAAGTTGGAATAAATAAGTTGCCTAAATAAGTTGGAATAAACCTATGGAGTCCTTGCCTAACGTCCTAACTCGCATTAAAAATAAGTTGGAATAAATCTGTCAGCTGAAAGCGGAAATTAAAATAAGTTACCATTAAATTATAATTAGGATACCAATAATAATTCTTAGTGACGATCACATCATTATATCCATCAACAATGGGGAACCACAACTATATAGTACCATGACCAACAAATAAATATCTCAAGATTGGATCCAATATCTAACTTACAATCACTTGGATTGACAGCCCATCGTACTTTTCCCTAAGACGATCTGGCGAAAGAAAGCCGTTGAGCATTGGGTTCACCGGCCTAACCCGGTCTCTTGCCCAATGGCCAGGATCACCAACACGAGGCGTAATTTCCCTAGACTTTCGAAAATAACAGTTCCCATTAATATCTACCAAGTTCTCTCCAAAAAGAAATAACAATTCATTTCACCAAAAGTTATCACATGCCAATTCAAAGAACGAAATATGAATATTTGTGTATTTTCAATTAACAATTATGAATTTTTCCAAAGAATTATTTAAGGGACACGGGAAAGTTCGAAAGTACGTTGCATTAACCACTCACCTGGGTCCAAAGTAATGCAACATAAACACGCAAAAAGCGACTAGCCTGTACAAAAATAGAACATACGAAATAATTAACTATTATGAATTTCGCATGGACTAAGTAACCAAGAATTCGATTTACCAATGAACTACCCAATCTAGCCTAATCCTAAGGGTATGTTTGATAACCTAATTCGGTAATTAAAACTGAATAGGTTAAGTGAAAATAAAATTAGTTGGTTTGATAACCACAAAAGAGTCCACTGAACACGCTCAGTGGAAGTAAAGAGTTAAGAGGAAAAAAATAAGTAGGTCCCCCCATACTTATCACTTATCGCTGAACACGCTCAGCGTGAGCCCGATGTATTCTTTCATTTTTTTTCTTTTTCTCGCATCTTCTTTCTCTTCCTTGCCCTCGCCTCCCATTCTGATCCCACAAACGACGAAGACCCATCTCCAAGTTTGCGCTCTCTCTCTCTCTCTCTCTCTCTCTCCCAATTTTCAATTTTTTACTTGGGGTAGCCGATTTATATTGTTTGAGATGTGGGTTTTCAGTTTATATTCTCTGAATTGCAATTGAGAGAGAGATAGGGCTTGAAAGAATTTCATATTGGAATTTCAGTTTATATTCTATAGGTTTAGGCAACTAGAATTTTAGATTAGACTGATGTTTTTGAGAAATTGATCATCATAGCATATATGTGAACGGTGTTATTTTGTACCCTCGTCAAGTTCATACTTTATGCTGCTTGTATAATACCCTTTTGTGCATGTGCTATTAATCCATGTTCTATTCGACGATATAACCGTATCAAGAACTTCCCTGAAGGAATATTTAAACATGGGCTGTAGATTCAAGCTGGTCAGAGTCGTAGAGGGTTTGGATGAAAGAAAGTGTGTATTTTCAGTTTTTTACTTGGGGTTTCCGATTTATATTGTTTGAGATGTGGGTTTTCAGTTTATATTCTCTGAATTGCAATTGAGAGAGAGATAGGGCTTGAAAGACTTCATATTGGAATTTCAGTTTATATTCTATGGGTTTAGGCAACTAGAATTTCAAATTAGATTGATTTTTTTGAGAAATTGATTATCATAGCAATTCGGACAGAAGAAAGAGGGCTTGAAAGAATAAGATACATAGAGCGTGAACCAAGGTTCAAAGGCGGATCATCGAATGTTACATCCCTGCTTATGATAAGTTTCCTGGATTCAGGACACCGAAACCACAAGCTTGTGATGTAGTATGTAGTAAAGGTACGTATGTCATTTTGTGCTCTTAGTAGTAAGGGGTCTATATATATATATATATATATATATATATATATATATATATATATATATATATATATATATATATATATATATATATGTATATGTGTGTGTGTGTGTGTGTGTGTAGGAGTCTCTTATTTGGTAACTTTTATCATTTTGAACAAATATTATCAAGGGCTAGTCTCTTTTGTATCCCATTTGGGAGTTTCTCTCTCTACATTATCTATGGGTGTCTTCGGTTGCATCATTTGAAATCAGAGCTTCTAGGCTTGATCCCCACCGTTCATCTCGCCGGAGACTTCACCAGAAACCTAAACCTCGCCGGAAATCTCACCAGAAACCAAAAACCGAGCTGGAAAATCTCGCCGGAGCCCCCAAATCACTCCAAATCCTCAGATCTATCCAACCCAACACCCTATACTTCGATTTCGACCCAATTTAGCCCTGAATCAAACCCAAAACCCTTTGGATCTGACCTGTTCAAACATGAATCAGCCATTTCGGCACTGTTCAAGCTCGATCTACCCATTTCGGCATTGTTCGGACCTGTTTGAACAAGACCCAACCTTGTTTGAGCTCAAATTTGCCATTTCGGAACTCAAATCGAAGTTTTAAAACCCAGATCTGCCTGTTTCGGATCATTTCGGAGCTGTTTCGGAGCTACTACAGTGATTCCGAGTCTGCTACAGTGATTTCAAGCACTACTACAGTGATTTTGGAGCTTGCTACAGTGGTTTCAAGTCAGATCCGTGGGTTTTGAGAGTTTTCCGGCTGATTTCGGACAAGATCTACGGTGAGTAAGTGTCGATTCCTTATTTTCTTTGCTGGGTTGTTGCTAGATTGCTCCGTAGTTGTCGATTCGAGTATGATTATTGGTGATTACGTGTTTTTGGGATTGTTCTGTTGAAATTGGTGATTGAGTTGACTGGGTTTTCATTATTTAGGGTGGATTTACTTGTTTAGAGTTGAATTTGGGTATTGTCATGGCTTATCGGGCTAGAGGTAGAAGAGGAGGAAGAGGTAGAGGCTTTGTGGTGAACAATGGTGAAGAGAATGAGTTTGGCAACCAAAACCATGAGATTCAAGAGTTGAGACAACAAGTTGCTACCCTAACGGCGATGGTGCAAGGCTTGCAAGTGTCGCGTGCGGGTAGTGGAGGGTCAGAGGACTCTCAAAGTCACTTTGACAATCCTTTTGGTGATCCGAATTGGCTTAGGCCACCTTCCATTCACTCTCCTTATAGGTGGGAGAAGAACATCAAGATTGAACTTCCCGAGTTCAATGGAAGTCTTAATCCGGATGAGTTTGTTGATTGGATTAATACAGTTGAAAGAGTGATTATGGAGACATCTCCGAGGAGGAGAAGGTGAAGTTAGTGGCTATCCACCTCAAAGGAAGCGCTTCCGCTTGGTAGGAGCAATTGCAAGGAACTAGGCTACGAAGAGGAAAGGGAAAAATTAGAGAATGGGAGAAAATGAAGAAGAAACTCAATGAGCAATTTTTGCCTTTCAACTATATGCAAAACCTCTACAAGAATTTGCATAATCTCAAATAAGTAGGAAGTGTAGATGAGTACACGGAGGCTTTCCATCAACTTGTTGCTAGAGTTGATTTGAATGAAAGTGAAGATCAAATGGTTGCAAGGTACATAAGTGGGTTGACAATCACAATCCAAGATGCCCCAAGTATGCAACCTTTGTGGACGGTTTCAAAAGCTTACAATCGGGCCTTGGTGGCCGAAAAATAAGAAAAGAGGAAGTTTTTTAGATCCGGGCAGCAAAATCAAGGCTGTTTCCCGTCCGGGCAGCCCTTTTACACCTCTTTTCAAGGTGGTTCTTCTTCTAATGGCAGTCAAGTTGGTCCTCTGGGGCTTGATGACCGAAATTGTGGGGATAAAGCTTCAGCCCCTACTCAAAACCACCCTCAATCCGGTGTTTCGGGGGCTTGAAAGCAAGCCCAAAGTGGGGGATTCAAATGCTTCAAGTGTAGGGAACCGGGTCACAAGTCTTCGGATTGTCGAAAAGCTTCCTGAAGTCGTAACAAAGCACTTTTTCGTGAAGTGGAGAAAAGTTATGATGATATTCCCTTGTATGATGATGCTGCATGTGAAGAAATCGGTGGTGACTTGGAAGAGGAAGTGGGTCTTTCACTTATGATCAAGAGGACTCTCCTAACACCTAAGCAAGATAGTGATGAAGATTGGTTGCGCGCCAACATATTCTATACTACTTGCAACATAGAAGGGCATGTTTGCGATATGATCATTGATAGTGGGAGTTGTGACAATATGGTATCTCAAGAGGCGGTTGACAAGCTTCAACTCAAAGTGGAGGAGCATCCCAATCCTTATGTTCTGTCTTGGTTCAAAAGGGGAAATGAAATCAAGGTGAACAAGAGGTGTTTGGTGTCCTTCTCCATCCGGCAAAAGTACTTTGATGAAGCTTGGTGTGATGTGATACCTATGGACGCTTGCCATATCTTACTTAGTCGTCCGTGGCAACACGACCGCGATACTCTTCATGATGGAAAGCGAAATACCTACACCGTGCATAAGGATGCGCAACAAATCACCTTTCTTACCCATGAAGGAGAAGGTAACTACAAAATCTCATTATTGCCCAATGTTATTTGCTTCTAAGAAACTTCCTCCAATGAATTTGGGTATGATGGATGTTTCCAAAACCACCAACAAGCCCTTGAAGGAGGATGATATTGTGTTTGGTCAAGAGTTGACAATGAGGGAAGAGTTTGGGAATGATTTTGAAGATTTCCCTATCTATGATGAGTATCTTGATGACGAGAAAGGGTTTGAGGATATGGAGCAAGTGGTAAAAGAAAGCCATAAAGGTGCATTGGATTCATATTCAAAGTATGAGATTGTGGAAGATCCTCCAATCCTTGAAGACCTTGTAGAGCCAACAGGTGTGAATTGTTTTCAAGTTTTGCCTTCCGCGTTCCCTCCAATGCATGATATACAAGTTTGTGAAGAATTGGTGACCAAACTAGGCTTCATGGGACAACTTGAAGATCCCCTGGGAATGGTCTTCACCCAAAAAAGTCTTGGGTATGGCGTTTTCCTTGTCTTTGAATCTTCAAATGGCTATTGGTCAAGGTACTTTTTAGGAGGATGTCTTAGAAAATACGTCAATGTAGCTTTGCCTTCTTCAAGACATGCCAAGTGGATTGCTTACTCACACACAAGCATGGATGCGGTGGACATGCACAAAAACGAGCTCATGTTTAAGATTGGATGTGCTATGAGGGTCGTGTTGGGTCGAAGCACTACAACCGTAACTTGAGGACAAGTTTCTTTTTAGTAGGGGAGTATGATGTAGTATGTAGTAAGGATACCTATGTCATTTTGTGCTCTTAGTAGTAAGGGGTTTATATATATATATATATATATATATATATATATATATATATATAGACACACATACATATATGTATATATGTGTGTGTGTGTGTGTGTTGGAGTCTCTTATTTGGTAGCTTTTATCATTTTGAACAAATATTATCAAGAGCTAGTCTCTTTTGTATCCCATTTTGGGAGCTTCTCTCTCTATATTATCTATGGGTATCTTTGGTTGCATAAGCTTAGTTTGACAAGTTTATTTTGGGTTGGCTCTTGTTTGTATCATTGTCGTCATAAGTAGAAAATTTGTCTTGGTGGCTCAACTAAGACATTAGTTTATTAGATTCCATACATCGATTCAGATGGATTGAAACTAAAGATATTTACTCGTAGGGATGGCTTCTGGAGATGGTGCTAGAGCAAATTGGAAAGATCCAGAGCTCTATAAACTTTTTATAGATTTGTGCTTGAAAGAATCTACGGAAAATGGTAAAAATGGCGGTAGTCTTAAAAAAGAAAGTTGGGACAGGATTCTGATAGCTTTGAACAAAGAGAAGGGTCTCAACTTAACTCAAAAACAGGTGAAAAATCAATGGGATTTTTTGAAATCAAAATATGGAGAGTGGTCAAAGATGGTCTCAAAAATTGGTAACGGTTACGATCCTATAACTAATACCGTCAATTGGAGTACAGAGGAATAGAGTGAGTGCATACAGGTATAATTTGCCTCTTATGTTAAACTTTTTATCTTGTGGTTTCAAAGCTTTTGAAAGCTAAAATGATACTCAATGAATGAGATTTATACAATTATAATTTTGCAGGCCAACCCCAATGCCAAACAGTTTCGATATACTGGATTACAATATTCGAACGAGTTAAAAGCATTATTTGACGGTGTTAGAGCAACAGGAAGATTTTCATGGGGACCATCAAAAGAAGGGTTTCTTACTGATGGCACTCTGTCACAATCACCAACGTACATTAATCTTGACATTGGATCTCTTGAGACACCTTCTTCGCCAAATGGTGATGCGGAGAAACATGGCAATAAATGGCAAAAGAAAAACAAGTCATCCGATGATCTTGATAACAACTGCTTGAAGCTCTTCACACTTTACAAGGTTCTGATGGGCCAACACTAGAAGAATGCAATCGTATTCTAGATGAGATGCAACTTTTTGATATGAGCAACCCATTATATATAGTTGCATGTAGCATTTTTTGCGAGAGCAAGGCACACAGAGAGCAATGGATGCTATTACATCAAAAACCAGAAGTAGTTAGAAGGAGCTGGATAGAGTTGAATGGCAAGAAGTTAGGATTACTTTGAATTATAGTGAATAGGCAGTTGATTTTGAACTTGCGACATTGCTTGAGCTTGTTCTTTCTTTTCTTTTTCTTTTTGATTACATTTAGGAAAGGGTTTGTTTCGAAATTGGAATTGTTTTTTGTTATAAAGTTTAATATTTATACCTTGGTATTTTCTGGTTGGCATGTCATGATATTTATCTCATCTTTATCTAATTAAATACTTGCAATGTTTGGCGAAGCATGTTGTCTGATAAGCAAAAGAGTGCATTAAAGATTATCGCACTTATTTTGATCATCAAAATATTGAGGAAAAAACGTATTGGAAGAAGGCCTGATACTGACTCTATGCTTACCGAACCTGGATATATGAAAGAACTTGTAACAGGAAACCTCGCACATTGTCAGGAAATGTTACGGATGAAAATAGAAGCATTCGTAAGTATGTGTCATCACTTTCGTATTAGAGGATGGCTTCAAAATAGTCGTTACATATCTGTAGAAGAAATGGTCGCAATGTTTCTCATACCATTGAGTCACAATATACAGAATCGTTTTGTCAAAAGACGATTCAATCATTCAACACAAACAATACATAGGTATTTTTATGAAGTATTGCATGCAATGCTGAACTTCTCAAAAGAGATGATTGTTGACACACCTTATGATCAACCGGCACATCAAATACGAAAGAACCGTCGTATTAGACACATATATCAGGTACTATTTCATTTAGAAGGTACATATTTCAATTGGTTTTTATTAATATACTATGCATAATATGAATTGTTGTGCTTTCATTTTCTAATTTATAATTCAAAATCTTGTAAAGGTGTGGTAGGTGCACTTGACGGAACTCTTATTTCAACAGTTGTGCCACGTGATCAACAAATTCCATACAAAGGACGAGGAAGGGGAGAATGTTACCAAAATCTGCTTGCTATATGTGACTTTGATATGTTGTTTACATTTGTGTGGGCTGGTTGGGAAGGGGTTGTTTACATTTGTGTGGGCTGGTTGGGAAGGGGTAGCACATGACTCACGGGTGCTAAGAGAAACTATGAGTGATCCAGCTAACAACTTTCCAATTCTTCCTCCAAGTTAGATGATTGTTTTGAGTTAGATGCTAATATTTCCTAGCACAATTGTTCTTCTACTGTGCAGGAAAATACTTTTTATGTGATGCAGCATATACTCATACACGTAGATTTATGGCACCATACCGGAATGTGCGGTATTGGTTAGCTGATTTCCAAAATGGTCGGCGTCCTAAGAATAAAGAAGAGCGATTGCGAGGTTACGGAATGTGATTGAGCGTGCTATTGGAGTTCTAAAGTCTCGTTTTCCAATACTAAAAAGGATGACATCATATCCTTTCGCGGTACAAAGAAATATGGTGATTGCTTGCATAACCATGCACAATTTTATTTGGAGGACTTGCATTTCAGATCAATTTCTTGACAAATTCAACGATCCAAATGCTTCTTACGGCAATGCTCAACATCATGTGGATAATTTTGAAGTAGGTGGAGGATCGACCCAAGCTGATCAGATTTTTATGCTCACCTTACGAGAGCAAATTGCAACACAATTGAATGCTATAAACTACTCTTAAGTGTTAAATTTAATTTTGCTACTTTAATATTTGATGAAGTTACAATGATCAACAATATTTAGAATAATTTTTGAGTGTCTTTTTAATATTTTGTATATAATGTCATTATTTTGATAGCGGTATCTTTGTTTATATATATAATTGATTGTGATTTACTAGTCATGAATGTATGAAGGGTAAATTTGAAAAATTAGTGACTTTCAGACTTCAGCTCACTAGACAGATCAAACAGCTTATTTAATTCAGTGCTTAAAATTCAGTTCATATCAAACAGCTTGTTAGCTTAAACAATTCAATATTCAATTTCCAGTACTTATTTTTCAGTTTTCAGTTTTATCAAACAAAGCCTAACTCACTAACTTGACATCAGCCACCATAATTACAAAACCGAAACTTCCATTTTCAACTCCAAGCAATTTGTTTCATTTGCTATAGCGTATTACTAAAACTCATAACTCTTATTGTTACAAATTCTTTAACAACTCCACACCTAAATCAATCTAGCCTAATCCTACATGATTATATTAGAATGCAAGAAACAATTTTTAAGACCACCAAAATCACCACACAGCCACCGAGCCAAACCACAACTCCACACCTACATGAAGCCTTGGCCCCCTAGCTCTCAAATCGCTAACTAAAACACTAAATGCAGAGATCAAAGTACCAAACTTGTAAAAAAAAGTATGGAAAATCATAGTCCAGAACCAATGTTTCTTTATCTTCTTTTTTTTCCCTTTTCTTTCTTTCTTTCGTTTCCTTTTTGTGTAGATTAATCATGAAAACATAAGCCTTTTATCCTTCTTATCCTTGGACAATCCTTTTTCCCACCTTCAAACACAAAATTTTAAATTTCAGTATGAAACTTTTCTAGAAATGAAAGAAGAGCTCTTTTAGGTTGAAAAATTATGATTCAGAATGGTACTTTCGCAACTCTTGTTTTCACCCTAGTCCATCGTGAACTGCCATTTCATGTTTCTCAATGTTGAAGAATACTCTCTGCAAAGATCAGTGGAAACATAAAGTAAATGAAAGAACATATCAAATCTAACTTGACCATCTCTATCTAAAGGCTTGCCAAAATGTTCCATGATCTAATAGCATTAACAGATGTCTGTGCCTAAAGGCACATTGGAATGTAACATAGTCAACTTAAATAAATAATCCGGTCTACGCGATAATTGTAATCACCACAAAGCGTCAGTTATCATTTTGATAAATATATATATATATATATATATATATATATATATATATATATTCCTATTCTGCCATAAAGGGCAATATTTACAAATTGGAGGATGGTGGTGCGCTCAGCACCGTGCTGCGCACCTCCGAACCATTGGATCGTACATCTGAAGGCTCAGATCTCATCTCGGCAATGAATGGTTCTCGATCGTTGGTTGTCGAGATGAGATCCGAGCAGTCGGATGCATGATCTGACAGCGCAGAGGAGCGCAGCATGGTGCTGCGCACCTCATTGCACAACACCAACCTGAAATCCAATATTTTCATAGATATATTGCCTAAGAGCATCCACATTGTAATAAGTAAATTAGTATGGATAAGCAAATTTAACAACAATGCTAAAAAAACACCTCACATTGTAATAAGCAAAGTTACAAGTCTTTTAGCAAATAACCAAATTCCACCCATTCGATAACCAAACTTAACAACTTTTACCAATAACCAAAACTCAATAACCAAACCCATTAACCAAATTCAAAACTAAAAAATTAAAAAACACACTCACATTAGAATCGTCTCATCGAGACAAATAATTTGGTGTGGTCGGATGCGTGATTGGAACTCGTTTGCAATTGGATATAGGTGCATTGCGTATTGTGGGGGTTTTTTTTATAGGGATACAAAAATAACCAGTGTGGAGGTCAAATTTGTTAAGTTTGATTATGAACTAAATGGATAATCAAATGCTGACGTGGCACATTTTGGTTATCGATTTTGATTATTCCCATTGCGGATGCTCTAAGAAATGACGGTAGAGAGGTATAAATTTGTTAGAAGAATATTCTTTGTATCTTTTAAAAAATAAATGATTTGATGGCTACCACTCAATCTGCACAGGGGTCAATTATAAGGTTTTGCAAGTTACAAAATCGCGTTCAAATATATAAACTAAAACAATAGAAAATAAAATTAGGTTACTCACGTCATCAGGACTAACAGTCCTAAAGATCCCAACAAAACTCCTTGCATCTTTTCCATCATGATTATCGTGCGTCACATGATGAAGCTTTTCTGCCCACCCTCGAAGTAATGGAAACTCCACCGAACGGCCTTTCTTAAACGTGGTTAAATCGCTCTCATCGGGTTCTCTATTCCCCATTAAATACAACCCCAGACGGGGGACATGCTCGATTTCAAAGAGCTGTAAGAAAAGTAACAAGTGTAAGAAAAGGAATTAGAAAACCAACCTAAATATAAATGCAAAAGCTAAAAAAGTACGCCTTTGCTTACCATGAGAGAATATGAATGCCCAGCCAGATTGCCCTTAGTTTTGGGATTGAAGAAACTATCCAAGGACCGATGCAGGTGTGCCAATAAGGTAGCTCCCCATGCATATCGGTTGAAGTCCTCCTTAGTATTCAACAAGCATAAAAAGCTTATCGAAACAAACTTTCCAGACGGGTCCGGGCACACAAAATAGCCTATTATGTACAGAACGTATGCTCTAACATACAAAAAAACTCTTCGGGATCATCCAATGCTCTTGCCGGGACATCCTTGAAGTTCTTCCTAAGCCATGCCAGGCTCACACATCCTGTTTTACCGACCTTACCCTCGTATGGCATTGTATGGTTTGAAGTAGTCACCTAGGACTTGGTTTGGTAGATTCTCAAAGGCCATGCTGAGTTTCGGCTACAAACATAGCCATGCTGACCATACTCTATTTATTAAGAGGAGTGATGGTAAGATTGCTGTCTTTATTGTTTATGTTGATGATATAATAATGACAGGTGACGATATGAATGAAATTCATAATTTGAAGTCTCGACTTGCCCAAGAATTCGAGATTAAGGACTTCGGAGCGATGAGATACTTCTTTGGAATATAAGTGGCAAGATCTGATAAAGGTATTTTTATATCTCAACGAAAATATATTCTTGATCTTTTGGAAGAAACAGGCATGTTGGATTGTAAACCTGCAGATTCTCCTATTAAGCTAAATCATCACTTGAGTGGAGATATGGGTGAACGTACTGATAAGGAGAGGTATCTGCGACTTGTTAGGCGACTGATATATTTAGCTCACACCCGGCCGGACATTACCTATGCAGTGGGTGTAGTTAGCCAGTTTATGCACGATCCTCGTATTTCACACTTGGATGCAGTTTGTCGTATTTTGAGGTATCTCAAATCAGCTCTAGGAAGAGGAATTCTGTTCTCTAATCATGGTCATTTGCGGTTGGAGGCTTTTACTGATGCTGACTGGGCTGGTTCTATGGATGATAGACGTTCTACCTCTGGCTATAGTACCTTTATTAGAAGGAATTTGGTTACCTGGCGAAGTAAAAAGTAATCAGTGGTTGCTAGATCTAGCGCAGAGGCAGAATATAGAGCCATGGCTCATGGTGTTTGCGAGCTCTTGTGGCTCCAAATCTTGTTGCGTGATTTGGGTTTTCATTGATAGTGGTCCCATGAAACTCTACTGTGATAATAAGGCTGCTATAAACATTGCTCATAATCCTGTTCAACATAATAGAACAAAGCATATTGAGATTGACAGATACTTCATCAAGGAGAAACTGAGCAAGGGTTCGATATGTATGCCTTTTGTGAGATCTGGAGATCAGTTGGCTGATATATTCACAAAGGGACTTGACAGCAAGAGTTTCCACCCTATTGCATTCAAGTTGGGCTTGATTGATATCTTTGCACCAATTTGAGGGAGAGTGTTAAATCATTGAATTAGTTCATCATACGGAGTTTCATTATTTATCCTTAGTATGTAAATAGTTAATTAGTTAGGACCTCATTGTAATCGTTGTATCTTGCGTTGTATATATACCCAGTTTAATGAAAGTTACCCTAATTTTGGGTTTTCCACAAATCGATACTGTCGTCTTTCAACTTTATAAGTGCGCATCTAAACTTCATAAACACCTAGCAACATTGGGTACTTGCAATGCATTCATGCCAACATTAGCTGCCATATTTGGTTGCTCTACATGAGGGCCTTGGGTTGAAGTAGTATCATGTGCATTTTCATCTTCCTCGACCTCCTTTAATGGTTTAGATCTAGTCATTGCTTTGGTTGTGGAGTCCTCCCCTTTGCTACCTGAAAAGTTAAAAAATAATCGTCAAAGGCAAAACCAAATAAAAAGAAAATACTTGTCAGGTTGCAATTATATATATCTATGTATACTTACCCTTTCTTTTACATGGAGTCTTCTTCTTTGGCAGTTTATCTTCTAATGAACCTCTCTTTCTTTTGTTACATTGACCTCAACGTAGTCTCTTTGTTGGATCTCGCAATGGTGCCTCGTTATCCACATTTAAGGTTGAACTATCTAGTGCGTTAGATTCAATGTTATGATTCTCACACCTAGAACTTATCCATGATTCAACTTTTGCTTCAAGCTCTAGTAATCCAACCTCAGTTAAAGAAGACACGTCTAGAAACTTCGAACCCTTACTTACAATCCTTTGTACAATTGTGACAATCTTCTATAACGAATCGTGAGTGAAGGATCAATGTCATTCGGAATTAAATCTCCATGAAGGTTAAAAACATCTTCATCTACAATTTTCCTAGCCCATCTCTTCAAATAATACCAGGGAGGCAAACTTTCATGTTGTAAGTGATGAAATAACTTCAATACATGTGAGCAAAGAATGCCATGGAATTCAAATTTTCGACAAGTGCATGATACCGAATGTTTCAAGGGATTATATACAAGTTTGCGAATTTTTTTCCAACCCTCCAACTCCTTAACAATATATATACTAATTGTGCCATCATCGTTTTCCAAATTCAAAGACAAATCCAAAGCTTGTTGGAATTCTTTTTGGAATAAGTAGAACACCTTTTTCGTGTATTTTTCAGCTGCTTCACACTCGACAGACCACTTAGAAACTAAGATCGGCGACGTTTGCTGCGTCTTATTTTCAACTTCTCTTTCTTTTTCACACTTACAAGCTATGGCCTAAGCATATTGATCGACGAACTCCCGAAGAACAAGGGTACTCCCAAAATACTTTTTCAAAAACTTATTAATGCTCTCACTCCTTTGTGTTGTAGTCATTCCAGCACAAAAATAAGCATGACTATAAACTTGAGCCCACTTTTCTCGAAACTCATACAACTTTTGCAACCACACGTTATCGGTGAGCTTAACATTTACAAGTAACTTTTTTCAACTCTCTTCAAATTCTTCAATTGTCTCTCCATCATATATGCAAGCTTTGAATCATGATGTAAATGATTTAAATCCAACAAAGACTTGGGATAAGTATTTGGCAGCATTTTGATAGATATGCCATATACACAATCCATGATGAGAATCAGGAAACATAGCACGAATGGCATTTGCAATTGCTCTAGATTGATCCGTAAATATAGATACTAGCTTCTTTCCTCCCATGGCCTCCAAGAAAGTGGTAAATAACCATGTTACCGCATTCATTGTTTCGCCATCTAATAGACCACATCCAAAGAGTGTGGTTTGTCCATGGTTATTGATGCCAACAATTGGTGCATATAACATATCGTAATTGTTTGTCCTAAATGTTGTGTCAAAACATATTGCATCACCAAATAAACCATAATCCCTTCTTGACTTAGTATCACAAAAGAAAACACCACGTACTTCATTCTCATCAGTAGTGCAAAAAAGAGTAGAAGAAATGCTTATTCTCCCGAGTTTTTTGCTTGAAGTACTCTAGAAGACATTGTGAATCCCCCTTTTTGAGAAACCCAGCCCGTTTCTTTTGTATCAAATTATAACAATTAGAGGGTATGAAGTTAAGATATTGAGGACCTCTAGCTTCTGTACTCATGTCAGAGCAAATATCTGATTGCTTGAACCCTAACGAGTGCATTTTGTCAATAAGTCCAACTTGGGAAAACTCGATTCTCCTTTGAGATCTCAAATAATGGGCAAACTGAGGTGGTACAAGATCATGGGTATGATTAGACATGAACTAGATTACATGATACTTATCTCTAATCAGTTTAAACTCAAGCAATGCCTTGCAATCAAATCGTCGATTTTCTCTTCTTTTCCTAGGAGTCTTGATTTTTTTGTATGTCCCTTCACATGAACAAACAAGTTCTTGTCGCAAAATTTTATTTTGATCAGCCTTACTTTTGTTTGTCCTCTACTTCCTAACACTAAAATTGATTTTTCTCGCATATCCATTGTAAAAATTGTAAGCCTCATCAGCAGTATCAAAATTCATTCCACACTGTGGTACAATAACCTCAACCTCATCTACTGACCCATTATCCCCTTCACCAATTTCATGAGCTTTCTTATCATTGCTTGAACTTAGATTAATAAAATCTTCAAATTCAAATTCTTTCATCAAGTCTACATATCAAAAGGTATAATGACCATTATTCTACAACCCAAACTTGTAAATGTATATTTTAATGGTTTAGCTTAAAACCTAGCTATGACAAATACAAGCAGAGAAAGAACAAAATTTATGTGAAGAGAATTTGAGGCATACTTGGAAGATGAAGGTAGCTCTGTTTGACGGGTTCAATTTCAACAGCAACATTAATTCCTTCTTCTTCTGTCATCATCGTTCTTATCTTCAAGAGAGAAGAGATTAGGGCTTCACCATCCAAAGCTTGAACCGAGCTCTGTTCGAAGGAGTTAACGTTATTTGCGATCCCAATTTGTTCTTCTTCCGACATCGGTGTTCTTCTCTATTGAGATTAGGGCTTTTTTCGTCTGCTCCTAAAAAAAGAGAAAATAAGCGTGTTCAGGAAGGAGGGGAAAAGTGGAAAAGGCAAAACTTGTTCAGGATTTTTTTTGAAATTAAGAACAAAAGCTAACTTGGGTTAGGTTGGGTTGGGTTAATAGGAGTTAATAGTGGTCCCCCCTCTTCTCTTAGCCAATGAGAGAAAGGGTTTGTTCACCCTCTAAGAGAGGGTGAACAAAATTGCTCTCATTTTAAATCCGCATAGTTGTGCTCCCAGATCACCAGATGCATATAGAGTTGGATTTGAAATTTGCAAACTACTCCACCACACCAAACTACCACAGAAGGCCACCGTAAGTCATGTGGGGCCTATTCCATAACCCGCAAAAATATTGAAAAATACCCATGCATTTTTAAATATTTATATATGTGATCATGTAAAAAATCAGCTCTAGTTTTGCAGTTTCGTTCTTACGAAATGAATTTAAAAAATATATCTATTGATATTCGTTGAAATTGATTTTTTGCATGATCTCATAAATAAAATATTTTAAAATTTATGAGTATTTTTCTGTATTTTTGTGAAGCTCATAGTAGGCCCCACATGACGGGGGTGGCCTTTTGCGATGGTTTGTGTAACGACTCGCCCCAGCTAACTTGCTAACCATTCGTATAATTACGTGGCTTAAAAAGTTAACCTCAAATTATACAGTAGTTACTCCTGTTTCATTATATATACCTACTCAACTCTCCATGGTTGGGCGATGTGGGACTGTCACAATATTCTCCACTTGGACCGCAATGTCCCCGTTGCGCCCCAAGGTCCATCACAACCCACCAAGCGCTGTGAGACAAATACTCACTTAAGTATGACAAGCACCTCGGGCTCCTCACTTGTCGGGCCTATCCAAGCATGTCTCCTCACGGGACCCGCCACACACTTCCGATTGGTGCAAGCTCTGATACCACCTGTAACGACTCGCCCCAAATAACTTGCTAACCATTCACCCAACCACGTGGCTCAAAAGGTTGATCTCAAGTTAACAGGAGCTAGACGGCCTTTACTTATATTCCATATCTTTTTTCACTTTTTTCCCGACGTGGGATTACTAGGTGGATTCTCACAATCTCCCCACCTTGGCTGCAACGTCCCCATTGCACAACATGGTCCATCACTTACACCCACCAACTCACCAAGTAATGTGTGACAAGTCCCGCCTAAGCACGTCAAGCTCGTCTCATGTGGGACCCATCCAAGCACGACAAGTACCTAAATCTCCTCACTTGTCAGGCCACCCAAGCACCTCTTCTCGCGGGATCGGCCTCACACTTCCGGTAGGTGTCGACTCTGATACCACCTGTAACGATCCGCCCCAGTTGACCTACTAACTATTCGTCTAATCACGGAGCTCAAAAGATTAACTTCAAATTATACAATAATTGCTCGTGTTTCGTTATATATACCAACTCAATTCTCCCTAGTTGGACGATGTGGGACTGTCGCTGTTTGGTGAGGTGGCCTCAACTTTTCTGTAAAATCCGATGAGCTATCCTGCCAGATCAACCATTGTGCATGGAGTTGTGCTTCAAATCTGTTGAGTTGTACTTCTAGTCACCAGATCACCATATGTGTATGGAGATTCGAATCTGTCGAGCTGTGTTGCGTAGATTTAACTAGTGCTTCACGTAAATCTTTTTATTTTTTTGATAGAAAAAGATTTCCTTGCAACTGTAACTAATTTAGTTTCTTTTGTCGAATAATGACTTGTTTTTCTTTTGATTGGTTTGTTTTATATAGTTCATTTCTTTGAATTTGTCTTGATTTATGGATTGCAATATTTTTTTTAAAACATGAGAGGGGTCACAAAAATAAAATTTATTTATAAGAAAATACGTACTCTAACTAATATGGTCTTTCAGTAATTTTTTAAGAATATTCATAGCTTTTACTTCTTAAGTTGCTTATTAAGACAAATCGTATAAAACAAATAAAATTTCAAAAATATATTTCTTACTTAAAAATGTAATACAATCAGAAACTTGCTTATTGTAATTTTCTCCTCAAAGTTTTCACGTAAGTCACACTTGGTGAGTTATTTTATTCGGTCAATGGATCATGTTTGGTAATTTTGAGACTAACAAAAGTTTCGAGATATTTAAAAATTAAAGAAATATATCAACTATCTAGATTGTATTTTTTGCTTTTATTTGATGAAATTTAACTTTACTTGATGGTAGATCTTAACGAGAAACATCAAAAAGTATCAATAAAACAATTTATAATGTTGGGATTTTAATCTTTTGTGGATGTGTTAACTTTTTAAGAAAAAAATTGCTTAGATTTTCTTCCACTCTCCTTGAGAGAAATCAGAGGAATTAAAATTTTGACTAATGCAGGATCATTGTTAAGACTCATGACGTGTTTTGATAATTAATACTCGTCAAAGATATGCTAAGAACATTTGTTAATACTGAAAATGTCTTTGACGGATATTAATTATTAAAACACGTCATTGGCCGTCATTTTCCCTTCGAATATCTACTGTAAATCTTGCCCGTCAACATACGCATGATCCCAAACGTAGCCATAAAAACGTTGAACCTCTTAATCAAACGAGTAATTGGGTTGATTTGCCTTAAATAGTCCTTTTGAATTGATTTTTTTTTATCTTCATTCAATTTTTCAGGTTTACTAATTCTGCATTAATTTTTTGTGAATTATCGATATGTTTCAAAGAAAGGAATCTCAAATATACGAAATTATGATCAAAACCTTTATAAGGTTTATTAAAGACAAAAATAATCCAAAATCTGAAAAAGATTTAGTTGGTTTATATTTTTATTATTTTGTATGATTCCATATCAATGCAAATTAATAATTTGTAAAAACTTGACATAAAATAATTAAATGCAAAAAATTAAAATACATCAAAAAATAATCGAAAAGGTAATACTAAGCCAAAACAAGCTGATTCAAATAAGGGAGTTTCTAAATACAACTTTGAATTTACTGCATATAACCTTTGCTAAATAAAACCTACAAATCTTATAAGAATTTGCTACATACAACTCCGAAAATACCCATAATCTTTACAAATTACCCTTCCCTACGCCAATTCTAATTTCTCCCAAAAAAAATTTGGACTCCTCCTGTAACGACCCTGACTTTTGGTAAATAAAAATTTCGTTAAATATTTAAATTTTATTTTAATTACTTGGATCTGCTACTAAAAATTTCTTTTAATTTTAATAATCCGTCATAATTAGATTTGAGATTTATGAAATTATATATTTTCACGCCGAGTAATCTAGTCATTTTCTAAAAGATAAGTATGCTTGTAGAAGCACTTGTATTTTTTTCTAGTGAGTTAAATAAAATCTTTAAATTATATTTCTTGGTTAGAAATCCTACTTGGTAAGTAGAATTAGTTTCCAACCAATTCGTTAGAAAACCCTAATTACCGTTTCAATCTAGTTACAATTTTCTAACCCGAGATGGACCTTTTTTACCGTCTTTGAGCCTTATGAAACCCTCCGAACCCTATTGAACCATTAGACTATAGGAGTAATCATTTTTATTCCTATGTTTAGTCATTTCACTTTACCTAGCATTATTACTTACCCTACCTATTGGATAATAAAGGCAAGGGAAAATTTTAACCTTTGGTCCATAAATGTTAGGGAAAATATTATCCCTTGGACAATAGATTCCCATAGCTAATCATATCAAATTATTACCAATATTCCTTTACCCCTTGGTCTATAATTGTTAGGGAAATTTTTGTCCCTTGGTTATTAGACATTTGATTTGCCAAAATGCATGACAAGACAAGTCATACAAAGAATCCCATCATTTTGCTTCCAAAAGAAGCAACCTTAGACTTGCCATAATGAGAACCTAGATTTGACTAGTCATTCAAGCCCATACTTACCTTTTTTATTTCTTTAACCAATGGTTAATAAATGTTAGTGTAACAACCCGAATTTTTGCCCTATTTTTTTTTCAATAAAGAAATTATTTTTAATCAAATAGTTTATAGTAATCGATTAATTATTTAAAAAGTGTTATTGATTAATTCTTTTCTTTAATAGATATGTACAAATATAATTATAATTCTTTTCCTTGATAGATTTATACAAATATAATTATCTTATCATATTTTTTTTCAATTTGCATGCATACACACCTCTTCCATCTCTCCTTCTCCTACTCAGTCTCTACTTCCTCTTTAACCCTTAAACCAAGCCAAATTCGTCCATTCCAAATCCCATGAACCCAACCTCATTAAATTCACTATTATCTTCTTCCACCGAAATTCTCCTATAAATACCCCACCCCCATTGACCACGAAAATAACACAATATTTCTCACGCCCCACCAGTCCAAAAAAGAAGAAAAAAACAGAGAGAAACCCAAGTTTCAATCCATGGAGTTTTAGAGAGAGAAAGAAAGAGAGAGAAAAGTGGGTTTCATACCAAGACCCAACCGAAACTCAATCCGACTATTCCAATCTCTTCCTACTACTCCTAGCATCATCAAGCATCGTCTAATTTGGTTCCAAAGCCTTCCGGTCAAAAAAAAATCCGAAGTCTTCTTCTCAAAAATTTAAGATTCGTTTTTAAAATCAATTCGATCCGATTAAAGGTACTATAATCCTACTCAATCTCTTCTCTAAGTATATTAAGTGTTTATATGCTTAACCCTATGTCCCGAACGAAAGAAATATAGTTTACCGCGCGTTTTCTGCCGTATTCATCAAGTTGATATTCTTCTTGAGCCCGACATTTTAATTGTAATTATTTACGAAGAAGACGACCCTTATGATATTTATTTTACAATCTTTATGATATTAATATTATAAAAAACTACTGACTTGATATTATTTTCTTACAATATAATATCACATTAGTATAAAACGTATTAATTATATCAGTTTAATTTATCTAGTAGATCGAGTTTGTTTTAAATGTTTCGAAACAATTTTGCGACCTTCCAAACCTCAATTTTGATGCCCGAACTATTTTTCCTAGATTTTTCACATCTGAAAGATCATAACTTGTTAAGATCATATTTTTTTTTATTTAATTTTCTATTTATTGAATTATTTATTAGTTATCTATCAAATTTACTAACGAAAAATCTTTGCGACCTTCCAAACAACCTTTTGACATCCAAACTAATTTTTTCCAAACTCCTTGCATCTCAAAGATGATATCTTGTTAAATTAATATTTTTTTTATTTAAAGTACTATTTATTTTTTTTATAGTGTTTCCAATTAAAATTACCTTACGACTACATAAACCTTATTACTAATGCCCGAGTAATTTTATTTAGACTCTCTATATTCTGAAGATGAAATTTTGTTAACCGTAACATATTTTAATTTGTAAATTATTTATTATCTATTTACTTTACTTTTGTCATTTTATTTAACGTCTTTATTTAAATTAATCCCGTGACCCTCCGTACCCAATTTTTGACACTCAACTGGTTGCGTAGGACCTTTAGAACTCTTATTTAGGTCATGATAAATATTTCAATAATTTTATCTAATTAATGTATTTAATTAGTTTTTAATTAATCTATTATCTTAGAATTAATTAATAAAAGCCCATAAAATTTCTCTTTTTATTTCTTGTAAAACTCTTACTTGATTATTGACATTATGACCATACAAGATTAAGGGCAACGGCCCATCCATAAAGAGTTGCGTGATTTCATTATCTATTAATTGTTTTAATTATTATTGATTAATTGCATATTGTGCCGATACTTGATTTGAATGCTGGATTGGACCCTAGAGACATGGAGTGGTATGCGAATAGAATTCACTTAGACGGTGCTAAGTAATGGATGAATTGAAAAGTTTTATTTCTAGATTGCCTGCAGGCGTGATATTGAGATTTGTGATGAGATTGAATCTGGCGTGTGTCCAGTGATGAATTGATAAACTGGCGTGTGTCCAGGGATGAATTGATAAACTGGCGTGTGTCCAGTGATGATGGTAAAGTGGTATATAAGATAGGCGAACCCTAGTTGTGATTCAGGCATGATAAGCTTTCCCCTTGTTGTAGTTATTGGGATGTATACTCGGTACATAACTTAGATGCATCTGCGACAGCAAAGGGAAGTGATCTCATGGGACCGAGCATGGCTAGCGGTTAGGGAGGAAAGATCTCGCGGAGAGATCTTAGATTTCACATTAGGTTATGGATAGTAATGAACTGACTTTTGTGGAGAATATTTGTTTGGCTTCTTCGATTTAATATTATCTTATTACCTGCTATTTGTAAAATAAGAGGGGTGGTTGGGTTGGATTATTTTACTGGGTGATTTATCACTCACGGATACGTCTGTATCCTGGCAAATCGTTTGCTTCGGCGATCAATTTGCCAGTGGGCGCAGGATTCAATGGAGAGGATTCAAAGATGGTGCAGTTCGACACAGAAAGAATATCAGGAATGGTGATCGAGTATTCTTCAGATTTGTATTAAGGCTAGAGTCAGCTCTGAAATTAAAGTATTTTGAATTAGTAAATTTATCTTGTAATTGTAATAGCTAAATTTTATTTTGAAAAATTATATTTATTTAGCAAATTTTCTTAAAATTTTATTTTATTTGGCTCTTGAAAAGTCGGGGCGTTACAGTTAGGAGAAATTTTGATCATTGGTTAATAGCAATTAAGTTGCCAATGAAGCCTTGATTTGACAATACAAATCATGGGCCAAGGAATCTCATCATTTCGCTTCCAAAAGGAGCAAGACTAGCTTTACCATACATGCACACCTATGTTCTAGCCTTAAGCCTAACTATCTTAGGTTTTACTTTCCTAGATGAATATATACATGTACTTATATATGTGCATATATATATATATATATATTGTGCATAGTGCAAGAGAGAGAGAGAGAGAGAGAGAGAACCGTGAGAGAGAGGGAGAGAGAGGCCGAGAGTGAGAGAGTGAGATGGAGTGTGTGCTTGTGTTTTGATTACTTACACAAGCAACCTTTATAGCCTTAAGCCTATTTTTACTACATGCCAACCCATTCTAATCTTCCAAAGTACAAGGCTAGCCCATGATTATGTTCTTTCTTACAAGCAACCTCTTCTTAGGACTAAACTAGTCAAAAACCCTTCATGATGGCCTAAGATTTGGCCTAGGATGGAAATGACAAATAAAGGAAGGCTAAGATTTGATTTAAGACTTGAAATGACCACTCAATGGAGCAAATCCATGGGAGAGAGGGAAAGAGATATGGCCGGCCATGGGGGAGAAGGAAGAGCCCTAGTTTTGCTATAAATAGCACCTCCCATTCACCCTTTCAACTCACACCTTCACTCACTTCTCTCTAGAAATCATTTCTGTTTTTCCAGGCAGCCTACTGCCCTTTGAAAATCCTCAGTTTTCTTCTTCTTAAGTTAGTTTTTAGGACCAACTCCCTTCGGAAAAGTTGTAGAGCACTTCGAAACCTTCAAGTTAGACCCAAGAACCATCCCAATCGGTGAAGAAATGACAAAGATATTGGCATCCGAAGTTCAGTAAAAATCTCGGATTTCTATTCCCAGACAGCATACTGTCTCAGCCTTTATCACCATTTTTCTCCTACCTAAAGTAGTTTCTAGGATCAACTTCCTTCACGAAAGTTGTAGAGCACTTCGAGAGATTCAATTTCGACCCAAGAACGATCATATTCGGCCTAATATTGACCGAGTTACTGCCATCCAAAGTTTGGTCCAGATTTGCGAGTTTCACTGCCCGTAGAAAACTTCCAACTAGCTTATTCGGCCCCGACTAGTTCGGATCAAGGTAGATTTTCTCTACTCACTTCCCTAAGTATAAGCAGAATATTCTTAAGCATTCCCTTAAGTAGATAAGGTCATCTATTGCTTTAAATGATATGTGTGATACTTGTATGCATGAGGAACTTGAAAAGAGCTTTTTTTAAAAAGATGAAAAGAAAGGGGAATATGTTGAATATATTAACTTTATTTTTTGGAAAAGTATATGTTGTTTAGACCTTCTCAAAAAGAAAGAAAGAACGATTTTCGAAAGATAGAATTTGACACTTGAATAGAAGTATTCGTATTTTGATCTTTAAGATGGTTATGAGCATGATTATTAATACAGAATTGGATGATCTGGCTAGTAGTTTCAAGATTACAATGAATAATTTATGTTTACCTTTATTAATGTTTACTTTATGATAAGTCCTACCGCGGAGTCTATGCATGAAAACGAGACACGGAAATCGAGAAAGTAGAAACATGACACCTAGGGTGTGGTTAACAAAAAGGCGTGTTTTGAAAGGGTGAAATATTTTGGAAATCGCAATGTGGCCGGACATGGTAGCCCATTGTGTGGTGTGTGTTTTGTGTGCCAATGGGAACCCGGTGCGGCGGAACCATTGTGAGGATACTCGGGAACCCGGAACGGCGGAACCGAGGTTGGGTGTGTGGCTTGGTTATCCGCGGAGAGGAGCCAATGCTAAGTGTGCCAATGGGAACCCGGTGCAGCGGAACCATTGTGAGGATACTCGAGAACCCGGAACGGCGGAACTGAGATTGGGTGTGTTAAAAACAGATTTTGAAAATGTTGATTTGGTTATGAAAAGTGAAAATGGAGACACAGTTTACGATGAGTCGCGTAGGAGAAACACAGAAAAACATGGACACCAACGATACTTGATTAGTGAATATGGATGTGCTATCGTTAATCGTTTTTGTTAAACCTACTTGTACTCTGTTGATTTTATGATATATTGTTTATAAGTTAAGGGTTAGTGGGTTTGGTTATTCTATTGAGCTTTTGTAAGCTCACGGTGTTACCTTTGGTGACCCTGACATATTATATTGGTGGCGACGCCGGTATAATGTGTCAGACTCTGTAGATGAACAGGGTGAGCTGTACACCTTGGAGACCTTTGAAGCCGAAGAGCTGGTTAGGATGGAAGAACAGGCGGAGCTGTAGTTAGGAACCTTAGTTCTCTTACTTCTATTATGGAGATTATAATGTAATCATGAGCCAGACTCTACTTAGTTTATCAATGAAATTTCTCTTTTAACGTTCCCAAAATTAGGGGCGTTACACCTCCCCTTCTCTCCTCTCCCTCTTGTTAACACCATGAGTTATACCCTTGATTCAACGGTCAACACCATGATTAGAATCATGGAAATTGTATTTATTCTACATTGTCATGTAAAATTTTCTCAATTTTTTTCATTGATGAAAATAATCACACATGAGTGTTGCAATTGTCAACCGAAAAACAAAACAATGTCATATACAATATAGAAATGGTAGCATAAAAGCTACGCGATATGATGAACATATTTTTGATAAGTGATTGGCATTGACAAGCGATATAGTATATCTTCTCTCCTATGTTAAGTTGCAACGTTTTCATTTTCCCAACTTTACATTGAAACACATGGGAGCCTACGTATATTTGCACGCATATATAAGAAGCCAAATAGACAAAGCAAATTCTAGTTGCGGAAACAAATGGTGATCAAGGCGTAGTACTCTAAATTCAGACCTTAGAGATCTGCTCCTACTATTCTGGAGTAGGAACTGCGTACATAACATACAGAATAAAAGAAAGAAAGGTGTAGGAATAATTAAAAAAAAAATAGATTAACTTATGATTAATTGTACTCAATCACTGAGCAATTAAAGTTAACTAGAATATTTAACAGCTTAATTTGTATTTTGATTTTTTGGAAAGGATTTTGTTTAAGTTTACTTTCAGCCACACTTTTTTACATATACATGACATGCCTACTGTTTTATTTTTGTACCGTATCTTCGATTGTTACGCATGTATAATTAATTAACTAGTGCACACTATCAATTCATGAGTTGAAAACGATATACGTACGGAAAGCCATTTTAATAACCCAGCTCTTTTTCAATTTGCCATATATACGTTTCTTCCCACTTTTATCCCTCGCGAATAATTAAGAGTAAAATCAGCAATTTTGTCCTTAGACTTTCTTGTTTGATCGATTCTCAAGTTTCATATAATTCTTCAATATTCGCTTATTCTCCTACGAGGCTACGAGGACTTTAAAAAGAAAAAAAGAAAAAACTCATTTTTTCGTGATTTAGGGTGGTCGTTTATTTTTCTAGAGCTCAGTATATGGTGTCATTGTCACCAAAAATTTACTCCTATAGTCAACAAATGAGCGCGACGATTTTCAAAATTAATTGTTAAGATCGTCACGGGCCATTTAGAATACAATTTTTCGGATGGCGTTTTCCATGTCAACTTCTAGTTCTTAACTTGTGATCATATCCCACATGGCGGTCGAATTAAAAATCTACACTGATTTTCTTATATTGATTCCTTTTTTGTTTGGTTTCCAATCCACAGCCGGTAATTAGGGATGGATTTTTCATCCAATTGGTACTGAACAGACGAATTCAATTACCACTGAATTTTAAGGAGAATCTTAATTTTTTTTTTCAACATGATATGAAACTTTCATTGATAACAATTAAATATCGTAGTAGTACATAAAAGAAGACAATTATATATCGTTCCACAGAGGACCTAATAGTCAATCAAGAGGTTTAGCTTCCCAAGTACATGTACCAGAACCTTGCAAACCCGAAGTTGCCAAACCATGTGCAACTACATTCGCCGATCTATAAATTAAAAAAAAAAAATCACGAATCCTAACCGATCAACTTCACGGAGAATATCTTTGATGACAACTTCCACTTCCGTAGGGCAAGATCATACACTGATCGTTAGTCAATCCAATAGCTGTTTGGAATTCATCTGTATAGTTACTCCCCAAAACGAAATAACACAAGCAACATAGCCTTCGTGTAGTGCTTTTAAACAACCTCTTTCTGAGTTATACATTATCGAGTTATTAATAAAACTTTTTTTTTTGTTGATTAAAAAAAAAAACGCAACGTTCATTTGGTTAGCTGCTTTTTTCATTGCATCGTCGTGGTCGTTACTGAATTTCATTCAACTTTCTAATGTATTCTACTTTTTGTTAGTGTCTTCATGTCAAAAGGTGCCTGCCTCTATAACACATTTCTCGACAAAACAAAAACCTTATGGATATTGAATATATGAAAAATGGCAATTCTGAAATGGCAAATGATTTTGGCACTCCAATTTTTTATGATGTCACTCCAAAATTTATTATTTTAATGTAAAAATTATACACAACAAGCACTCTAAACGACAAATTTTAGAGTGTCGTCATAAAAAATTGGAGTGTTCAAATCATTTTCCTTCCAAAATCTAGACTACATACACACGCATAACTTCATTGAGAAGATCGGAAAAACTGCTAGGGCTTGTTCATTTTGGTATTTGAAAATTTGTATTCTCTCTCAGCACATGGTCTTTCAATAATTTTTCTCTCAATCATTGCTATCTCTCTATCTCTCTCTACTCATTATCCAAAATCCAAAATTCAAAATCCAAATACCAAGATGAACAAGCTTCAAAAGATCGACAACAGAACTTGGAAAAAACATTGATCCCTGTTTTATACTCCAGTCAATAGAGCCCAAGTCAAATACTAGAAAATGAAAAAAATAAAAAACGAATTAAAATTTGTCACATTTCAATCCGAAGATGAAGATGTCTAGCTAATAAGCTTGTGATTGCAAACGAGCCACGCATTTGGTAAAACTTTAGCACTATAGAATAAAAGGTTAGGTAATGCATGTTACACTTATTCTCTCTTATATTTTTAAAAAAAATTACGTCAAAGATTTTTTTTTTTTTTTTGTGGTCATAACAATAGGATAAGATTTTATAAATGATAACAACGAAAAATATCAGAATGGGCATCCATCTCCATGGAGGATGCACAGCTTGAAGAGCAAAATTATGAGCTACACAAAAGCCACTCCTCTTCACAAAATCCACCTCGACCTCATCAAACCCTCAAATGGAATGGAAAAATAGAGACCGGTTTAAGAAATGGTAGTAGAGATCCCTATGGAGAAATGGAAGTCAACACCCACAAAGGGTGGTGAGATTAGGAGCTCTGCTATTCGTAAGAAAGATTTGCAAGGAACCACGCAAGAAATAATGCGTTTGGGCCCATTCCAGGTCTCACAAAAATCTAGAAAAATATCCATAAATTTTTGAATGTTATTTTATGGGATCCTGTAAAAAATCAACTCCAATGGACATCAGTAAGTTTTACTTTTGTTATTTTTTGGTCCAAACGCGTTTTTTCTTGCGTGGTTCCCTGCAAATCTTCCTTCCGATTAGAATTTCCAGTGAGATTAATTACAAAAGTGTCGAAGATTTCAAAAGTCAAGCAATCACAAAAAATAATCCAATTAAGCTTACTAAACTTTGATTCTAAGTCTTCGCCTTATATAGTTTCCGGGCTACTAAATTAACCTACCATGTCATGCCACGTGCACATGTCAATTTTCTTTGCCATATGTTGGAATGAGAGGAACAAAGACACCTTAATGCCGAGTAATTATTCAGTGTTGTTAGAGCACAACGCCACACGGTGCTCCATGGACCAGGAGCCTTTTTCCACTACAGATTAGTGTAGGAATCACTCGCTTGGCATTGGAATCTATACCAATGTGCGGTTGAAAAGAGCCCTAGATCACCATGTAGCGTTACCCCAAGAGCCGGTAATAATTTTTCCTCAAAGCCAGCTCAGCTTAATTGTGGTTAGAAGTCAACCCTTGAGTTAATTACTGCTAATTACAAAATCAAACCAGGTTTGGTTTAGTTGTTCTACTTATGAAAATGAATGAGTAGATGCCAAGTGGAAAAGTCGGTTACGTGGCGGATATGGACGTTGACTATTTTGCCAATTTTGAGAGGTTACCGAAATTATTGAAATTCTTTCATTTATGATATGGGTGACACGCGTCCAGGGATGTTTGTTTTTTCTTTTCCTGAAAAGCAAAGGTTACTACTTTATATGCCAAAAATCAATCTTAGAGAAATTTGCCAAAAAAACGAACGTAGATTGAAAAGGAATGAAAATGACCATTTTTCTATGTTCGAGAGAAAAGATTTGAAACTAATTCAACCTCTCCCATTTGTTCAAGTTAGATCAAAGATTTTTTTATGGTTGACGATGAGATTTGGAGTTGGAAATAGGAAATTGTTTCATACAATGCTTTTTTATTTTATTTTATTTTATTTTATCATGGACCCTCTTCTCTCTTTTTTTTGCTATTATTAACATGAGTTTACAACCACGTCCCTTCATGCATGTACAAAAAAATAAAATAAATAAAAAGGAAGAAGGAAGGAAGTGAAATATTGCTAAATAGATGTCCGCCCTACATAAGTAGAATCATTCTGTTTGTAACCGCCTTAATTTTCTATAAATATATGCAGTAATTTTCACGTAATAAATACTAAGATTGTTAAGGGGTTAAGAGTTCAGTTGTTGTATTTGTTATTGCTAAGTAATTGAGTTAGAAACCTTTTTCTGCGGAGGAACAGAATAATAATTTATCCATGTGAAACATCTAGGAATCGGCATATTTAATTAAAAATATCGGCAATTAAATTCTTGTGGAGTCCAAAGACATGAAAAGAATAAAAACATTAGATTTCTAGAGGGATGGACATAAACTCCTAAGGTGCCGAGGATAGAATAATCGTTTAGGTCTTATCGTGAAAGAAAGAAGCCGTCCCGCTATAATACGCGTCTAGACTTGCAATTCAAAAGACTAGACTCTATTTTGTGAGAGTGCCAGAAAAGAAACAAGCAGTAGTGGATCAGTCACATTCAACAAAAAGAAAGCTTTCTCTATGTTGGATAACCGATTCATTTTCACTTGCAAAAGCATTTTACGATCAAGAAAGAAGCCCCCCTCTCTTTGTACAGATTGTGTATAAATCTACTATAATCATTAGATTTCCACATTTTGCGAATTATCAGACACCTGAGTTCTTAATTTATCAAAATTAATATCTAGTCTTTAATATCTTTTTTCTTAAGACTTTTATAAAAACTTATTTTGGACCACAAGAAATAATTCATTCTAAATGAAGACATAAGAAACTTACGGCTTCTGCACTAAATCAATAGAAAAACTCGTTGAATAGAAATAAGGAATGTCAATTTTTGATAATTTTGTCATCATCTAATTGTTCTCGTGAATGGGTCCATTCACCGATGGAAAATCGTCCAATGCAATAAAAGAGTCGAATTGGAAGTGTTGAAGGAAGTGAGTATAACGACAGTGTGGTAAAATTCAGTGGCAGCTCCAGAAATTGGAAATAGGGTGTTCAGGATTTATCTTAATTCTACTAGTTGATCTATTAACCAATGATATATGTACAAAATCTCATATAGTTGTATAAATAGTGCGGTAAAAAAAAACCTCTATTCTAAAAAAATTAACTACCAAGCGAAATGAGAACTTAAAAATATGTACTATTTTTTTAACAAAATTTTTTTTTTGAAAGTTGTGTTGAGTAGTTGACAATGTTTCGAGAATGAAGAGGGTAAAATTTTACAGTTGTAATAGATGAGTTCTCATATTTTGTTCCAACGTTTAACCGATGTATTAATCTACTAAAAATCTTTTGAACAAAAATTGTAGCGAGTATGTTGGGGCTGATCTTCTCGAAAATATGTCATTCTTTAGGATGACGTGACAAAATTTTCTATTGCAGTCTTAAATTCGAAGAATATTATTCAAGTTAACGGGGTGTGCAATGTAGTTGAGTTTTTTTTAAAGCTTTGTCCGTAATTGTATAAGCTAACTAGACAAAAATAATAATAATAAAGTAGTTATTGTAATGAATGCGAAATTAACACATTTAGACCATCGACAATAAAAATGGAGAGAGAAGACAAAGCATAATACTTACCCTATATTTTCTTCGATCATTTTCTCTTTCTTTTTTTAATGTTTTAATTATGATTAGGAGCTTTATTTTGAGGTATACAATGTGTTAAGTGTTTAAATTATCTGGATTGATGTGTTGTGATTGAGTGTTCAACTAGTTTTGGGTTTGGGTGTTCAATTTTTTGGGTTAGGTGTTCAATGATATTTGAGTTGGGTGTTAAAAAAAAAAAGCTAACACATAATTTTTACATGTATTCTATACAAAAAAAAATTGTTTGGGTGTTTAGTTGACCATGCAACGGTCTACATAGAGCCGCCTCTACTAGACTACTAAATCGATCAACATAAAGGAGTGCAAATATGAATTAAAAGAACATGAAAATCTCTATCCAAGATCCATTGCAGAAGGGAAGTATTAGAAATAGTGACCAAAAGAGCAAATATACATCCATATATATAGTTGATGGGGTGTGTGCGTAGTTTATGTATTATTGCGATTAGAAAATGCTACTAATTAATAATACTGTACTGAAAAGCAATCAATACAAAGGATCAAAAAAGAAACTAACCTTTTATTTATGGAGGAGAAGAGACTGCAAATACAAGAGAGGGGGAAAGGCAGTACTTGGTTTTTTACAAGAGGGCAAAACTCCCAAAAGAAAAACCTGCCTTGCAAAGGAAAGACGCGTCCTTTATATAGAGGACTCAACAGGAAAACAAATAATTACAAGACACTGTGGGATACAGACAACCCACCAAAACATTATTGCATAATACTGTGGAACCTAATTTTTCCACCGAAAGTTACAATACCGTTGTGAGAGTAAATATCTCACCAGAATATGAAAATGACCGAATGACTCCTAGACTGAGCCTTTGTCACTTAAATTAGGTGTACCATCCATTATTGGTTGTCTTTGAAGTTAAGCTCCCATAATGGATGCTTTACTCCAAAGTCTTCAAATGCCTTATTGCTTTATTATTTCTCCCGCTTTTCTTTTCCTTTACGGGATTGGGTTGACACTATTTCAACCATGCTGTCCCAAAAGTCTGCAAGAGTGGGCTCGTTCTGATCCTCTTCGTACGGATCCTGTGATTCACCAGCAAGGCATGTGAAAGGATTATGATCAGCATCAGCATCATTGCTGGTGTTGCTTCTGGCTGATGACATTGATACGTCATCCGAGACTTGATTAACGGATTGGAGAAATTGCTCCTTCATAAAATCCATAGTTTTGACAATAATTTCCTCGTCAGTTAGGGAAGGATTTTTGGTCCTAATCTGAGCAGAAATGTCCAAAAATGGATTTTTAATTGAGGGTTTTTCCCTCTGCTGCACCTGCTTAATCAGCTCTTGATTCTTCAACTTAATAGTTGATAATTGCTCCTCAATCTGGAGCCCTTTCCACCATTTATGCTGGAAGAACCTTTCCAAAATAGGAAACCCAAAATTATCTTCTGCAACGCGAATATTCCATTGCCAGATCCATGGAATTCCACAAGTTGCCATAGCTTGTAAAAATAATTTTCCTTTAGGAATATTTTGTCCCCATAATTGAGACTGATAATTCATGAAGGCCTCCATATCCTTCTGCAATTCCTGAGGCAAATAATCAGGATGTGGACCAAATTTATTCCACCAGGCAATAAACCAATTTGGTAAGTTATTATTTTGTCCAACTGATTGTGGACAGATTTTAAAGAACCACGAGTGTTTCTTCCTCTGGTTTTGATAATAAAAAGCTTTATTCCAAGCCTCAATATAATCCCAATAATTATATTGGACTGTGGTTGTTCCATCTTTATTTTTCATGGTCAGAGATTTTGACCTTTGTGGATGAATACCCCACTTTTCCACTGGAATGACCATCTTTATAATGGCTTTGCTATAGCTGATTGGCCCCTCTTTATGACCAGATTTTTCAAAAGTGTGGCTAAATTCCACAGATCCTGTCTGAATCAACATTTGTTCATAACAAAGTCGATATTTAAATTCAGGCGTTGGATATCCCATAATATCCATGTAGCGGGACCTTATCTCCCACGGATCATCTTTAAATTGTTCATCCTGAGGTTCCAGGATCATAATAGTCTCGGTTATATCCGAGGTTCTGAAGATTTCTTCAGACTGCACAACCTCCGCCATAGAAGGTGCTGATGATGAGGCGAAATTTGCCTCCTGCAGAGACGGATATTGAAGTCTCTGGGCCTTCAAATAAGCCTCAACTTCTGCTTGAGTTACTTTTGGCCGACCTCGACCTCGAGGGGAATATCCCCGTCCACGACCCCGATCTGGTGGTCTATTCATCCTGCAAAATTAAGCAGTAGACAATAGGGTTAACTTCATTTGAAGTCTATGAATTGTTAATTGCAGGAACTCCATATCCCATTGTTCATCTTCACCATCAACTCCATATTGTTGGTAGTGTCGGAGCAATGCTTCTCTAACACGAATCCATCTTAATAAATTAATACGTGTTTGAGGCCATCTAAAAATGACCATCTCAGTATGAGTTCTTAAAACAGATCTTTTTAATTGAATCCATTGCTCAAATATTGTCCTTTGTTGGACAAAGTTAGCATAATTCAACCCTGCAAAAATTCACGGGTTAAAAAATCAGGTAGAGAATTATTTTCCCCTTTTATATATTCAATTTCAAAATCAAAAGCAGATAACTCAGACTGCCATCTAGCAAAAATTTGCTTAGAAGCTAGATTCTTAATATCCTGTTTTAAAACTTGTTTTGCAGCACTGCAATCAACTCTTAATAAGAATTGCTGATTTAATAAATCATCTTGAAATTTATGGATACATTTAATAATAGAAAGAATTTCTTTCTTAATAGTGCTATAATTGGTTTGAGCATTTTTAAACAAACCAGAAGTAAATCTCACCAATTCTTCTTTATTAGAATTGATATTATGTTGCTTTAAGATACCTCCATAACCAATATTTGAGGCATCCGTTTCAACAATCTTTTTCCAATCAGGATTAGCAATAGCTAAACAAGGTAATTGTTTTGCTTTAAACTTAATTTTTCGAACAGCTCTAGTATGCTGTTCTGACCATGGGGGAGGATTCTTCTTAAGCCTTTCATATAAGAGTGCCGAATCCTGTGCTAATTCTTTATAGTAGTCTCCTATATAATTAAGACTACCCAAGAATCTTTGCAATTGGGTTTTATCCCTAATCTCATCGGGAAATTTAGATGCAAATTCAATGCTTCTATCAATAGGAATAATTTTCCCTTGATGAATATTATGCCCTAAAAATCGGACATGAGTTTGAAATATTTTCATCTTTGGTGCCGAGACAACCAAACCATTTCTTTTGATAACATCTTTGAAAATCCTAAGGTGTTTAATATGCTGATCAATGTTTTTCGAGAATATTAAAACATCATCTATATAACAAATTGCAAAATCCACATATGGATAAAAAATATCATTCATAATATTTTGAAATTCTGAAGGTGCATTCTTCAGACCAAACGGCATTACATTCCATTCAAAATGACCAAATGGAACTGCAAATGCTGTTTTATAACGACCAGATTCAGCAATTTGAATCTGCCAATATCCCGATTTTAAATCAAATTTAGAGAATATCACTGCTTTATTCAGTCTATCCAATAAATCTTTTTTATTTGGAAGAGGATATCTAATCCACATTAAAACCTCATTTAAAGGTTTATAATTTATAACCAATCTAGGAACGCCTCGTTCCTTTTCAGCATTTTTGTTGACATAAAAAGCTGTGCAACTCCAGGGAGAGTAACTCTTCCTAATTAGTTGCTTAACCAAAAGACTGTTAATTTCGTTTTGACACATAGTCAAATATTCTTGTTTCATTTGAGAAGGTCTTGCCTTCGTGGGGATTTTTCTCTCATTAAAATCCTTTTCATAAGGTAGTGAAACAATATGTTTCTTTCTATCCCAAAAAGCATTTGGAATATCACTGCAAATTTCATTTTTGAAATTTTCTTCAATTTGGGAAATTTTTTCCTTTAAAAATGGTTTTTGTAAAACCTCTTCTAAATTCATAATCTGAATTTCTTTTTTAAGGAAATTTATTTGTTTATCTTTTTTGGAAATTTTCCTCATAATATCATTTATTTCCTTGTATACAGGAGGAGAAACAAATTCAAAGAATAATTCATGCCCATCAATACGAGCAGTAATACCATCAGTACTGGTTTGCATAGGCAAAAGCATTGACAGAAAAGGAGTACCCAGAATTAACTCCTGTTGAAGATTTCTGATGCAAAGAAAAGTTGTTTCAAGACAAATTCCTTTGTTGCAAATATACACATTATTAAGTTTGTATTTTATTAACATTTTTGCCCCACTAGCATTAGTGAGACTTTGAGAAGTTTTCTCAAAATATTGTGTCGGAATGATACCTTCCTGAATGCAGTTCATATCTGCACCACTGTCTACCAAAGCAATAATATTATTAATGGTATATTCCTTATGTATCACAAGGTTCACCCTAATATGCCATTTTTGGTGAATAATACTATTCATATTATGCAGATGAGCCAAATCATCAGACTTACTTGACTCACCTTTATTTTCTAAGACTACCAATCGTGTCTTCATGTCATATAATTCCTGAGCAGCCTTGCTCTAGAAAGTTTTAAGAAATTTAATTTCTTCTTTTAGAGTGTTAATTTCACTCTTTAAGTCCGGAATAGTAACAGGTTTAGAAATATCTTCCTGTTCTAATCTATCCAAAACATTTTTAAGACTATAAGTCTGTCTAGGAATGATAGGTTGAGTTCTTTCTTCCTCCATATTAGTGGATGAAAGACAAGTGTCAATAATTCTCATTTTTAGTTGAGGGTCTTCAACTTGGTCGATAACCTCCAATAAACTCTTTTGTTTTTCGGTTAGAACATTAATGCTGAGACCATTCATCTCAACAATAGCCTTCCAATAATTATCAGAAGTAGAACATTCTAAACCATTACAATTACAATTAGGAGATTCTTCTTCCGAAGTAGAAGTAGAATCTTCTTGGTCTTGATCAGATACTTCATTCACCTGATCCTCAGGTTCTTCCTGTGATTCAGAATCACTGGATTCCAATAAAAGCTTAAAAAGTTGTTGCTTCAACCCTTCATCAATTTGAAGCTCATTAAGTTTCTTTTTGGTCTTGCACTTGTTAGAATAATGACCAATCCTGCCACATTTAAAACACTTAGCAGTGATCCTTTTATCACCTTTTTTATTTTTCTGCTTCTTAACAGAATTCTTATAATTCTTTGAGCTTGAAGGCTCATCCTTATCTTTGCGTTTTTTCCTTTTTCTAGAATATTGACGAGTAACCTTGTTGCTACTCTGCTTCTTAGATGGTTTAGGAAATTGGGTCATATCGTACCCAAATTGGTCACAAAATTGACCAAGCTCTTGTTTACCAGTTAAATTTTGCTTCCTTAATTGATTGTGCAACTTAATATCATTACACAAAGTTAATCCTTCTTGAATTATAATGGCAACAATTTGGCCATAAGTGTAACTATCATAATTGATAGTTAAACCATTATTTTGATCTCTCATTTTCTTCCTAATTTTCTCAGCAAAGAAATGAGGTAAACCATCAACAAATTTAGATTTCCAATGCTCACTATTAGCGTCGAATCTTTGCATAACTTTTGCAAGGAAAACATCTTTATACCAACGAAAATGAGTTAATGTTGGACATTTTAAATTTTGAAGTAATTCTCTACTTCTCTCCCGCTGGTTATCCCAGTGGCCAATAAAGTGTAAAATAATTGATTGAACAAGTGTATAAACTGCATCTTGCACTTGCTCACCCTTATCATTAAATTTTGTAGCATTCAAAATTTCTAATCGTTGATTGGCAGTAAGAATATTATCCCACCAACCTTTAATCATACCAGTAAAACCAACTGTAATCCAGCCGGCAACCTTTTGGTCCTCATTTCTATTATTAACACAAATAGTGCTATACATCAGCATTTGATGTACCACGGCAAAAATTTGGTATTCTGTCATACCATCAATATTCCATTCATAGATGGTGTCACCACTATATGACATTTGCTTTTGAAAGCCAGATTCCTCATAAAGCATATCATGAGGAGTAGGTCTAGGATAATAATACCTATCGGCCCCTGCATAAGGGAACTTGGTTGGATACTGAATTTTATTAATTGTCTCAGGCTGAGATTGGATAAAAGTTTTTTCTAAATCAAGCACTTCTTGATCATCCATATCCTCCGAGCCTCCATCTTCGGCAATCGTATTCAAGGATAAATTGTGGAGTCGTTTCTGCAACTCCTGGATTAATTCCATATTTTCACTTGGATTTTTTAAATTAAATCCAGTGACAGAAACAGGTGGTCTAATATTAGAAAGAGAGATGTCCTCTTTCTCCTTATCCTTAGCTTTAGGTCTAAGTTCCATAACCTGACCACTTAATTGACTAACTTGTTCTTCTATTCGACCTAGTTGGTCGCCAACAGTATTGAGAATCAAATTAGTATAATTATTTTGCCTGTGAACTCTACTATTAACATCTGTAGAAGTAGGCTTCACAAAAGCAACAGTTTCTAAGGAAGGTTCAGAATCAGAACTTCCTTCAACAATTAAAGGGACAGTTGGAGGATGTATAGAGGAAATTACCCCACCCGACATTGTTCTCCAACTACGTCTATAATCTTGAATAACATTAATACTCAAATCACATTGTATCGTATGCAATTCACAAAACCATTGTACAAAAGGTATAATCTTTTGTAGTTTTTCAAGAAACTCATAATACTGCTCCTTGAATTTTTGTAATTGATTTTTATCAAATTTGTTAAAATACCAATTTCGAAACTCCTGATATATAGGGAGTTGAAATTCTGCATTAATTTCTTTTCTCAGCTCAGGCCCTATTAACATTATTAATAGAAAATGCCATTTCGCTAGCAGTAGGTGATTCTACTGTGTTCGGATGTGTATACACACCATGGGGTATTTGGTTTTGAGATAATCTTATCCCAATTAAATTTTCATCCTCAATCGGATGGTGAGATTCAGGGACCTCCGAAGTCGAATGTCGACTTGTGTTTGGTATACTAACCCTATAAGGTGTCTGACTGTGTCGAGAACTCAAGCTTCTCGCATAACTACCAGTTTGTGGATTCCTAAAATTTAAACACACAGTACCATCATTATCTTGAACAATTTGTTCAATTATGTTACTAATGAGTCTGGGCGGAACCGCATTAGGCATAGTCCAACTATCAGGGAAAGTAATTTCTTCCCAAGTAATCAACCTATTAGTTGCAACATTAGATGTCAACATATTGGACTCAATTAATACAGTCCTATCAGTGGGTCGCAACATACGAACCCTAGGATTCATGGTGTTCATCACCTTGTAATAAATCCTATAAATAACAGCAATAACTTCAGATCCAGGCAAGAAATCATAACCTCTAGTCTGGATTCTACAATTTAAAGCTTCTCCTATATTTCTATCAGTAAGAGACAGAGATAAATCAGGAAATGCATTAAAATAAACTGGACCATGGGATAAACTGGTCTCAACAGCTCCTATAATAGAAGATCTCCAATTATTACACCTACCATCACGCAAAGTGACTTGCGAACAGGTGTCCATACCTAGCAAAGTTAAAGGTTTAAGAGCAATTTGCACTAAACCAATATGCATATAACGATAATTTTGCATATGTGCAAGTAAATCAGTACGATCCATAAGATTAATAGTCTTATCGTTTAATTCTAGGCTTTCTGTTCTTTCAACAGTCTTAATAGCCATGCTAGATTTAAATTCAAACATACCATGTCGATATATGACAGAATGACGAACTGGAGGAATAGTCCAGTTATTAAGTTGTTCTTGCACATTGGCGTATTCAATTAATTCTGTATTTTTAATACGATCATTATCAGAACGAAATAGCCTTCTCATGCTGAGATGGTAGAGTTAGTGTACATCTATGTTTAATCAATTCCGAAAATGCCTTCTGGTTGGAACTTTATTTTTATTTTAAAAACTTTTGACTAAAAGGAAACATTTTTGATAGCACGTCTGTCAACGATTTACCGGAGCAAGGCCTACACACCCTTCCCGGGTTTCAACGGCCGGACAAATCCGTACGCGACTTGGGTGACGTCCCACTATCCCAGATGTTTTCTTTTACTTAAAAATTCATAAAAGAAAATAATCTTCTAACCAGATTGCATTCACAAGACTAATCAATCATACATGTACACCAACCCTAAAAGATTAAGCCATATTGGCTCTGATACCAAATACTTTTTGGAAAATGCTACTAATTAATAAACAAATTTACATAACGACCCTAAGAGATGAACTTGTTGGAAAAGATGTTTACTTTTTGTGATGAATTCAATAAAATCAATGCAATAAAATCGAAACTCAAAATATGAAAATCAATGCAACGTACCAAATTGGTGATTAAGGCGAGTATGACATGCACCTTGTACTTAAGACAGATTCGTCATCGCTATAGTTTTTACGGTTTGCATGAACGTCTATATCTCAATATTGTACTTGATCGAACTCCCCACAAAATAGTACTTTAATCGGTGGGTCTGTTGAACCTCCTTATGTTTCGTACTCTCTCATATGTATGGACTCGAATGGAAAGAAAAGTCAATGCCTCAAAAAGAATAAAAGATGCAATATATATATCGGGGCGATTTAAGGGACATCCAAAAAAATACCTAAAAAAACACCTCAAATCTCAATCTCATAGTTTCCGATCAAATATTTATGATCCGAACCGTTTAATGTGTGCATAATGTGATTTTAAGGGTGCCCGTATGAAATTAGCAAAATATATGACCGGAAAGTGCTTATTTTGAGCAGTTTTTAATTTAACCGTTTATTAAATCTAAGCTAAAAACTACTCAAATCAAGCATTTTCAAGTCATTTTTTTTGCTAATTTCTCACGAGTATCTTTAAAATCACATTCTGATCACATTGAGCGACTCAGATCATTAAAATTTGATCGAAAACTATGAGGTGTTTTTTAGGAGTGTTCAGAACGTGATTTTAAGGGTACTCGCGAGAAATTGGCAAAAAAAAAAAGAAACCGAAAATGGCTTGATTTGAGCAATTTTTTATTGAATTGTTCAATAAAAAACTGTTCCGATGAAACCCTTCCCAGTCAATTTTTTTTGCTGATTTCTAACAAGTACCCTTAAAAATTACATTCTGATTACATTGAACAGTTCAGATCATCAAAACTCGATCAGAAAAGAGGAGAAATGGAGAGGTCCGTATTTTAACTAAAATGAGGACCCCCTCATTGAATCGGATCCAGTGAGGGATCTTTTATTTTGTTAAAATGAGGACCTCTCATTTTCTGATCAAATTACGATGATCCGAATCGTTCAATATATTTAGATTGTGATTTTAAGGGTCTTCGCTAGAAATCAATAAATAAAAAGACCGAAAAGTGTTTTATTCAAGCAATTTTCATTGAACGGTTCAATGAAAAACTGCTCAAAAGGAGAGAGAGAGAGAGAGAGAGAGAGAGAGCATTTCAAAAGGAGCACTAATAATTTTGTCAGACTAATAAACCCACCTTCTTGAGATTTAGATTATATCGTGAGAATATATAATTAAGGAGCAATGATAGGTACCCCGAAAAATATGTCCCGAAATTCCTCCGAACATGTATTTTTTTACCGCTAATAAAAGTCTATTAACGGTCATAAATATCTCTAAAAGTCTATTCGGGGTACTTCGGGATTTAGGCCCCGTTCCGGAAACGGAAATAAGTACTTATTTTTTAAGAAGGCAATTTCAAACTCAAAAATCATGTGCTTACGTAAATAATTTTCTTATCAATATGGATCTTGTTTGATAGATCTCATTAAGATCTTTTATACGGTGAAAAAAAATTTTGAAATTTTTTTTTCATTTATATTATTTTTAAATTTAAAAATGTAAAATAAGTACTCATTTTTTAAGAAAGTGTTCTGGAACGGAGGCTTAGTTTTTGGGTGCCTAGCACTTTTGATATATAAGTAAGTAGAAATTTCTTTATATTCTTTTATATTTTGTTTTAATTTCTAACTGTAACATCGGCCTTTTCTCTTTGAGAAAAAGAAAAAGGCATGCACGAAGAGACAACTAGATAGAGAGTACTAACAGATTAAATAATCCTATATATGCATATTGCCATATTCCATGCAGTTTTTCTCGCTAAACGACTAAAAATCTAATCACTCATAGAAAATCTTGCTGATCACAAAAGATATGCATAGGACCCAAATAGATTAAGATTAAGACAACTAATCAATTGATTTGGCACTGCTAATCTTGTCTTATTGATTCAAACAGATTGTTAATTATTTTTTATGTTCTTTTTTACGGATATTGTATACATATATACATCAGTAGGAGTTAACGGATAATTAGTGTGTTAACAGTCAAAAGGGGTTCTATGTATCTCCATAGACTCAAATCTCAGATCTCCTCCCTTGTTAGGCAATTGGCACAATCTGCAGATAGGCTAATTAAGAGCCACATCTACATATTAATCTTGTAACAATTTCAAGATTAATGAATTTTTTTTTCTGTTCAGCAAAAAAAAACCCGCCACATCAACAGATTGCTAATCTAGCGAGGTGGGAACTGTAGCCAAACATTAATTATCCTATATGAATGGTACTCTAACATCAAACTGTGTAGTACATTATTTTGCATTGTGGAAATATATATATATATATGAGGAATTTTCAAGTGAGGGATCCCTCATTTTGTTAAAATGAGAGACTTTTATTTTTCGATCAAATTTTGAAAATCCAAACCGTTCAATGTGTGCAGAACGTAATTTTAAGGGTCCCCGTAAGAAATCAGCCAAAAAAATGACCAAGAAGGGCGTCATCCGAGCAGTTTTTTTTGAACCGTTCAATGAAAATTGCTCGGATGAAGCCCTTTCCGGTCATTTTTTTTGCTGATTTCTCACAGGGACCCTTAAAATCACGTTCTGATCACTTTGAGTGGCTCGGATCATCGAAATTCAATCGGGAAGGGGAGTCTCGCATTTTAATAAAATGAGGGATCTCTCACCGAAACTTAACTCATATATATAATATACGTGCCATATGAATTTATGAATATATGTGGCAACCTATAGTTGGGATATAAGTATATTTTTCCTTGCGATGCTTTTCCCTCTCCCTTTTTAACTCATCGTACTCTTATTAAGTTTAGAGACTAGTTCCTCTATTGTAGATCCAGAATATTCTTTTGGCCGCCGGTCACGTTTTAAAATTAATTTAACCAGTAATAGTTCTATTGATAAATATTTAAACTCTATCAAACGTAAAACGCGTATTGACAATCCTAAAAAAGTCAATATAACTTTCATTAATACAAATCCCAAAAGTCAATAGGAATTCTGATTGAGCTAAATTAAGTAATGTATTTTTTCATTTGAGAAAAGGATCCACTTACTATAAAAACACCTAGCTAGTAATATATATATATATACAAGGGTGGTCACTGAAACTAGCCTAGTTTCAGAATAAGAATGGACAGTTGAGCTAATCTCATCTGATCAGTTGCATGCGTTTGATGGGATCATCCGCTCACTTTTCCAGGTAAGAATTTAAGGATCGATGGTCAATAGAACTAATTTCCCTAATTGCAGAGTTGATTAGCATATATATATTAAATCAGTTGTAGTACTTGTACAAAAAAACTTATGGCAATTTTGTCAGTGGAAAGGCAAATAATGTAGTAATGCATATCATTGAACTTGTTTTAAGTGGTGTTGTTTGGACTAAATTTGTATGAAGCCAGATATATTTTATTACTCCCTCTATTCCTAAATAAGTGTCCGGCGCGCAAACCTAGGCCTTACAAAAGATGCATATTTTTCGTTAAAAAATCTAAATTTTTTTCACAATTTAATAAAACTCATTGCTATCTATTCATTTGTGAATTTTTTTTGATTTTTTTTAACGAAACAAATGCATTTTTTTTAAAGGCTTAGGTTTGTGCGCCAGACACTTATTTAGGAACGGATGGAGTTGTAATTAAACAACAATTTTATGGTCATCATTTTAATTTGAAGATTACGTTTAAAAACCAAACCATGTTAAGTGCCCGAATTCATCATTGTGTTACCGATTGACACAACAAGAAATGGCGAAAATATGATACTCAAATACAGTACTCACTGAAACATCATTAACAATTGATAAATGTTCCATTACATCTAATTTTCAAATATGCATTATGTTTGCAAATTAGCCTCTTAAGAATTGGAAAATGATACCACTTGCAATTAAAGTAACTTCTGAATTAATAACAATAAGATGGGATTGATACATTATGTTTGCAAAATTAGCCCCTAAGAATTGGAAAATTCTACGTACCGCTTGCAATTAAAGTAACTTCTGAATTAATAATAAGATGACCATCTGAATTCTCCTATCACATGAGAAATTTGCTTCGATCATCAGCGGGGGGACATTTCTGCAGAAATTCTTCTTTCATGTTGTGTTGTATCTCCAAAAACTAAAGAGATGACACCAAACAATATTCCTTTCATTTTCCTACCCCTTTTTTTCTGGAAAGTCTTTTGACTTTTGTGTCACCTTTGTATTGTAACTTGTAAGCCCCTAATTAAGACGGAAAAATTATTCAATGCTCCACAGGCATTGCCACGTGGTGTCCGGACTCTTCTCTTCACCACACATATGTGTGGTCCTCACCTGAAAGTGTGTAGAACCTAGCATATGTGTGGTGGGGCGATAGTTGAGGCACCACTTGACAGTGTCCTTGGCGCACTAAATAATCACTTCTTAAGACGGGTACCATGAAAGTTCTGTGCAATGTTTGGTTTCAAAATATTCTTCTACCTTGTCAAAGGAAAAGCCAAGGTGATGTCAAAATGGTCATTCTCACTTGAATAAATGAAACCCTATCTAATCTTTGGTAACTGATGTATAGAAGAGCTTCTGTAATCTTCAATGCTTTCACACAGCTGTTATCACTAAATTGGAGGAGGAAAGAGGGCTCCTTTTTCTCTTTGTTAAGAAGGCTTCTTTTGGAACATTGTCAATGAAAAATTATTAGGTGAATTACAAATGCACCTCGAAGAATTACGTAATTCCTACTTTGGATTTAACCCTTCAAACTTTGTGTATATGATCCTCCAACTATTAGGATTTGTCAATCTGTTCCGAATGGTACCTACTGGTTAGTTCTCTTAATTGAGAACTCTCATGGTACCCGTCCCGAGGGCCAAAGTCGGAGAAGTACAAGGATCTAAAGTTTGAGAAAGTTCTTTTAGATTTTAGATATGGAATCGGCTCCCATCTAGTCTTGTCCAGTTTGGACCATTTCTGGAACCTTTCCGAGCCCACAACAATGGTCGAAACCATACACGTTTGAGAACTTGCTGAAAACATTGACCTCATGGAAATCAAGTTGATCAGATACTGATTGATATGATTTCGAAATGCATTAATCTCGTTTTAAAAAAAGTGTGTAACGCTGGATTGCAACCCATTTGGAACAATTATCTAAAATTTAATGAATTTTGAAATTATATCAAACGGTATCCGATCAACCTGATTTTCAACATGATCAATGTTCTCGGCGAGTTTTAAAAAGTGAACGGTTCCGATTATACCGGGCCCACAAACGGCCCAAACTAGACCAGACCGTATGGAGAGGAAACTAGTGGGATATTCCACCCGCCCCTCGGTTCAGTGACACATATCTTTTTCTGGCAGATAGTTTGGATGTGGTTACCAAACTGCACTGGAGGGATAAATATTTGGTACAGCTAAAGAAATGAAATGAGAAAATCAAAAGCTCAGGGTCTCATGTGAGAACTGTGTAATGCTTTGGGGGTAAAGATAGTGATTTTCAGAAATCAGTTTGCTGAGCTAGCTTTATAAATTTTATAATGGCATATTGGCTGATTCTGGTATTCGGTTGAAACAACTGAGAAAGTAACATCAAATATTCTAATTCACTTTCCTCTTCAACGGCTCACGACATCTCTAACCCGAGGGCGTTTTGGCCAAATAGACATGAGAAAATAAATAAAGGGTTTGCTCTTACAGAGATAGCATGTCGAATTCCACCGATGCTAAACATGTAAAACCTTGGAGTCATTGAAGGTTGTCTGGCCATTAACTTTAAAATTTCGAAATTAGTCGAGAAATGCATAATGACGTAAATTGGTCCGAACATCTGATTATAAAAACAAAACGGTTCACGAAGTCTCTGTCTATAACTAAAATAATCAGCTTCAAAAGGATTTTTCTGGTTAAAAATATGAAACCAATTGTGATTTCTATCTTTTCAAATCTACATGCATCATGCATGGTACAGAGATAAAAATGTATTTGGTCAGTATTCTTTTGGAAGCATAGATTTATTGCTACAAAGCTAAAAGGAGGGCCAAAAACAACCTTCCCATATTCCTTACAAACCACGTCTCTCTCTCTCTCTCTCTCTCTCTCTCTCTCTCTCTCAAAACACCACTATTTAGGGGGCTTCCTGTTGCTTATTTTGATTTTCTTTCTTAATAGCATCTCTCTCAGGTTACAACTTTCTACTTCCATGGCTTCTCCTTTTCTCTTTCTTTCTCCTTCAAATTATTCCGCAACTTCCTCCTAGCTGCTCTTTGAGTTAATCTTTCTTTCTTCCTTTAGAGAATCAAGTTACTTTTGTTTGTGAAACTTAGCTGGATTTCAATTTTCTCCTGCAGGGTATCAGAGTGTCCGGTTGCAACCCACGACAAATTTCAAATCCTTTGCGGATTTACTGGCTTCTCTGATCAAAACAGAGTTGCTGATAAAGAATTCAAGCGATGGAAGCCTTTTCTGGGCATGGAAAGGAGGATGATCAGATCGAATTGCCACCGGGATTTCGATTCCACCCGACGGATGAAGAATTGATAACCCATTACTTGTCGAAGAGAGTTCTCGATAGCGAATTCTCCGCTCGAGCTATCGGAGAGGTTGATTTGAACAAGGTGGAGCCGTGGGAATTGCCACGTATGTTCTCTCGAACAATACTTTCTGTTCAGTTTTTTTCTTTCCAGACTGGATGAGAATTTCGTTAAATTGTACTCCTAATCTTAATTTTTTTTGTGCAGATATAGCGAAAATGGGGGAAAAGGAGTGGTACTTTTTCTGCTTGAGAGACAAGAAATACCCAACCGGTTTGAGAACAAACAGGGCTACGGCGGCCGGTTACTGGAAAGCCACCGGAAAGGATAAGGAAATTTTCCGTGGAAAACCCCTCGTTGGGATGAAGAAAACGTTGGTTTTCTACACGGGCAGAGCCCCAAAAGGAGAGAAAACCAATTGGGTCATGCATGAATACAGATTGGAAGGAAAATTCTCTCTCCAAAATCTCCCCAAATCCACTAAGGTAGTTATAACTCCTCTCCCCTGTTTTCTTCCCCTGTTTTAAGGCCTAATATATAGGGTTTTTCGCAATTTTGTTGCAGAATGAGTGGGTGATTTGTAGGGTGTTTCACAAGAGTTCTGGAGGGAAGAAAATTCCGATTTCCGGGTTAATGAGATTGAACTCTGTTGGGAATGAATTGGGTGCTATTCTACCTCCCTTAATGGACTCTTCGCCTTACGGCTTGAAATCCGAGTCCGTTCACGTGTCCTGCTTCTCCAATACGATGAACATTCACAAAAACAGCAACCAAGATGTGTTCGACCAAGTTAGCAATCCTCTGTTTGTTTCCACGTCGAATTCCTCCGATATATTACCGAGGAATTCACTCCCGTATCCGTTCTACTCGTCTCAAGGCGCTCTGAATTATCAAGCAAATATCCAATATCCAGGTTCTTTTTCGATTCAAGACCTTGGAAACAATGGACTGAACATGAAACAGAGTCTAAAAACAGAGGAGATGGTTAGTGTTTCTCAAGAAACAGGGTTGAGTACGGGAAATTCCTCGGTTGTGTCCAATTTGGTAATGAGGAGGAGGCCATTTGAAGAACAAGGGGCTCCATCAACTTCACTTGGACCAATTGACCTTGAAAACATTTGGAATTATTGAGATTCATAAAAGGAAAAAAAGGGAAAAGCATTAGGAGGGAAAAAAAAGATGAGAAGAAGATTAGCTTGAAGAAGAGCCGCAGTTAGCATTATTGCCTGAAAATGATTGTATAGATATAATTTCTGATAGGCCAAAGGGAAACTGGAATTAGCAATGGATCCAATTACGTAAGGGATTGTTGTTTTGGTCCCATCTATTGTTCTTGATGGTTAAATTATTATGAAGGTAGTATAAAAATTTGCATAATTGCTGGTATTCAACATTCATGACAGACTTGTCAAAAACATCCATGACAGACTTGACAGTGCTCTGGCGCCCTTACATCTTCTTGCGATAGCATAGTTTCTGTGTCTTTTGTGTTTTGCGGATCAGTACTCCGTGTTCTATTCCTTAGATCTTTATTGGTCTTCGCTCGTCACTAGTGCTCTTTATCTTGTGGCGATAACACAATTATATTTTTCTTGCTATCAATGAAGTTCTATTGATCATTCCAAAAAGGAAATTGATTTTCGCGCTCCAATTTTGTACGCATACGTACATTTTTGGAGCGCCAAAATCAATGTCCTTCCAAAAAAAAACATTCATGACATACTATATTCAGCTAGTGGGTAACTAATCTTCTACTGTGTTCTTTCTTTAGATTCCAGCTCTGTCCTGTCTCAGTGCTTACATTAGTAAATAAGAAATTTGTGCTTGTTTTGGCTTTTAAATTTCAAAATTCGAAAACCGCACACATAAGCGTGTATATGCGTTTGTGCATTTTGGATGTGGTGGTAGCAGAGTTGTTTAAATTTACCATTGTGGGGACTCAAATAAACATTCTTTTATCTCTAGATCTCTCCGCGTATATGTGGGATCAGTGAATCGTGAGTCGGTCAAATAAGAAATTCTCATAATTTAGGACTTGAAATAATTAATGGTGGTCTTATATGGATGTGGGACCTGAACCTATTAATCAAAATTCATTACTGAAAGCAACAGAAAATAGAAAACCATAACGTTATCAAATGCACACTTAAGGGAATTTTGTTTTGTTTTCATGGTACTATGGTCAAGACATGTACAAACAGGGACTGGGGCAATTTACATCTCAATTTTTCATTAGCAACAATAGGAGAAAATGGGAAATATTGATAGTTTAATATTGTTGGTCCCATATTTCTACATCTCCTTTAGAATCGATCAATATTTTAGAAGGGCTTCAACTTTGGTACCTAATTTGCCTTCGTGACATGCAGCCCACTGTCGATGGCTAGTCCCAAAGTTCGCTAGGGTAGATTGATTCTTCCCGCATCCATACAGGCAGCTCGATTATTGAAACTTGACTCTTACGTAATTTTTTTTAGTTTTGTCAATGTATTGTAAGTTAGTCCGGAGACTTAAGAAAGAAACCTTCCACTCGAACTCGTATTTGAGGGCTTGAAATGTCTATGCTTTTCTAAATACACAAAGTCTGACTCAGCATACTATCTTTGCCTAGTTTAGAAATGGTCTCTCCTCCCACGAGAACCAGAGCAAAAACGAACTATTTAGAGCTAATAAAACAAAATAAAGAATGTTATTGTGTCACGACTTTTTCGATGACTCAAAATTAACTCTACCAGTTGCAATCTTCAAATTCGAGATTGTGCTATAAATCAGAGTCCCTTAAATATACTGTCGCTTTCATTCTGCTTATAAAATTTGTAGTTCCTGTTTCAATTTTCACAAATTCTGCACTCACTTGGTCCATAATGGAGTATTATTTAACGATAGTTTGTGTTAGGGGTCATTGGCACATTGCATTAATTTTCCGTGTGAGTAGGCTCATAATTTGGAGACAGATTAACAAATTAAAATTTTGGTTTTTGTTTTAGATGGAATAAAATCTAATATTCTCCCAGAGTTGAACTATGTCTCTATCTGGGCATGTTTTAGTCACCAATTCCTCCAATCCCTATGTGGATTCCCCCTGGAATGCGCACACCACATGGAAATCTCTCTCTCTCTCTCTCTCTCTCTCTCACACACACACACAAATTACATAAGTCCACTATGTGTTCCACGAAAAAAAAAGTCCACTCTGTGTACTAAACAATAGTACCGATGAGTGTGTGGGGCCTACTCTGAGGTGAACATCTCAATTCTCAAATGATCCGAGACGTTCACTAATTTTTGAAATAATTTTTCAGGTTGCTTCTTAATAAAAATCAACTTAGTTGGATAGTTATAAGTGCTTGGTACAAGTGTCTAACTTTACTTTAAAACTTATTTAGAATTCAGGAATGAAAAATTGGAACTTTAGCCTTTACTTCCGAATTTCTTCAGACTTTAGGATCTTGAATTTTAAATAAAAAAAAATCAAAATATTGGATCAAGAACTTATAGATATCAGATAGAGCTTTTTTTTTTTTTAAAATCACTTGAAAATTCATTTTAGATTAATAAACGGCTCGGATCTTTAATATAGAATCCCGAAGCGAGCCCCACACACCCATCAATGTAGTATCAAATATTTTGAACGCTAAAAGATAAACATAAGAGTGTGATTATAAAAATAAATAAATAAAGTGTCAAAATAAATTACTACTAATATCTATGGGATAGGTATTTGAAAATTGCTTATTGTGATGTAGTATCTGTTGATTAAATTTTTTTTCTATCTAAAAAACAAAGACGAACAAATTAAACAACATGCAAGTATGTGGTGATAAGATCGCCAAACCAAACCAACCTCTCTAATTTTCCCCACATGGTTGAATCTCTCAGCAATGGGTGGGCAGACAAATAGAGTCCTCCACGGATGAACCTTAAAACCTCATGAAAATGGGCATTTCGTTTAATTTGATTATTTTTCTGTTTTCGGACTTATTCATCACATAAGACAAAATTTCCATTTATTATATTATATATACGGAAAACGCATACCCATTGGAGGAATTGGCCCATCAACCTAGGACAAAGGGTGCGTGCTGTGCAGCTTCGTGCTGCACAGCGTGCTGCACGGCCTTCGGCGAGGCTTTTCCGACTTCGGTCCGACAATCGGAGACGTTCACCACGTAGAGCTCGTCAAGTTCTACAGGTGCACCAAAATTCAGCTCGATTAAATATCTTTAAGGGTCTCATCGGAACATATATAACTTGAAAAAAATGAATCCTAATGGATACGAAACACTGGATCAAAACCATTATATCCATTTTTTTCAAGTTATATATGTTCGGATGAGGCCCTTAACGATATTTGATCAAACTGATTTTTGGTGCTTACATAGAACTCGATTAGCTTTACGCGGTGAACGTCTCCGATCGTCGGACCAATGCCGGAAAAGCCTCGCCGGAGGCCGTGCAGCACGCTGTGCAGCACGAAGCTGCACAGCACACACCCCCTGTCCATCAACCTATTCGATATTAATTTATTGGCAGATATTTTCCAGAGACCAAAATATCCTCACGCGGTGTATTTTGACTAAAATATTCACAACGTAATTCTGTTCGATTTTTTTGAATTTTTTTAAATATGAGTCTTTCTTTTAAGAAATAATCATTTTCTTGATAAGATATGACAAAACAAAAACTAAAAATCACTAAAGAAGAATTTTTTTGTCATTTTGTTTCTTCTTATCTGAACTTTTTTTTGTCAATTAATCTAATGTATATTTTTTCGATTCCTGTCATCAGATGAATAATAAACAACAAAAAAACAAATGACTAAAAAATTTCACTCAACACACCCACACCCACACACATATATGTACATTAATTATTATTTTAATAATAATTACTCGTCCAAACTCATCCATACCGGTCAGGTCATTTGAGGTATGTTCGGGGGCATTTGTGTCTTTTGCAGAGTGAGTGAGTGAGATTAACGACTTCTTGTTATGTGTTTGTTTGTCCTTGTGTGTGTTGAGATGATATGTGAGGAGAAGTAATTAATTAGGCCCTTTTCTAACGGATGACAGGTCTGATTGTGGGTCCCAGTTTTGTCCAAAGCTTTCGCTAATACGACACGCGGTGGTGCCCAACCAACGACGATTTCAGGGCCAGCCATTTTGTGCCACGTGACGCGAAGAATGTTTTGGGGCCCATAATCCAGTTGGAAATTGCTGAGGTGGCAAAACTCAACGCACCTTGAAAAATGTGCTCGCTTTGGATCTCAGAAACTAACACATCATCCTGTTCATGGTTTTCAATAAATTATTATTCTTTTTTTCTCTATCTATATTTCTCCAGTCATTCCCCAAAAATCTCTTTCAAAACTCAACAAAAAAATCCAATCCCTCGGTGGTTTGTTTTGGAGTAAACACTTTTTTTCCCCTACTGTATTGGCTTCCCACTTTTACCCTTAATTTTGCAAATTTCCAATCTAATCCTTTGAATTTACAGGGTTGTCCCGGACGAGGCCTAGTTACTCAAAAATAACTTGATTGTAACCGGTGTACCGCGTCATCTTGCTGAGTGGTGCAATAACCAACATTGCACAATTGTCGTGTCTGTAGAGTTAACGTAGCCATGTAGATGGAGTATATTGAAGCTGATGAGAACGCAGATACCATCATCAAGAGAACTAATTATTTGTCAGAGGAAGGATTAGTTTTGCATAAATAAATCTTACATTAGCTCAATTATCAATTTGGATGTTGTACACATTTTACTATGCAAATATGAATTTAGTGAGAAGAGATGGACACATTTTACATTTACGTGGAACGATTCAATGGGCATGAAAATTTGTTATTGGTTTTCATTATCACACTAATGTGATAACGCAGTGCTATGATTACTGTCAAATTTTTCCAATTATTACTAAGGTTATTCAGAGTTTTTGATAGAGAATATCACATTGCAAGTGCAGGTTTTATTATTATTATTATTGTGTGTGTGTGTGTGTGTGTGTGTATATATATATATATATATATATTATGCTAAAGTAAGATTATCCACTATTTGTTTCGTATTCTTACTATAAATCCTAATTATGATGAATTCGCAGTTTGGGTTTTTGGCACTTCAAGGGACATTTTTTTGTTCCTTTGTTTTTATCTTCTTCTCTCGTAATTAAATCATGAAACTTGGCAAAGGATAAACGGCTTTGATTACTTGTACAAATTTACATGAAACTATGCCATTTACGCTGTGTAAGATGGATCAATGTCAATTGTTCGAAATTTGTCATTAAGAGAAGGTTTGCTAATTTGTTGTCAACGTTCTCGTAAGATACTTTAGGTAATCTTGATAACATTCAATAAAATTTCATGATGCAATAAAGTAGGACTAAAAATCATAGGAGACAAAATGAAGATTCAATACAGGAAGCATGTTGCGATAATTATTCAAAGGTTAGAAGAACAAAAGGAGAAAGGCAAGCACAATAGGCCGGTACGTAGGCAAGATGCATGCATCTTCATTTTCTTCCCCCTTTATCTTTCTTTTGTTTTTGAAATATGATGAAAATGAAAAGAGCTGATTTCAAGTTTTTTTTTTTTGATCAAATGATTTCAGGTTAGTTAAAGAACGTTTTCAAGACCTCGTGCCAGCTGATAAATAAGGCAAACATGAATAATAAAGAAGATAGAAGATAGACATTATATTTTGTAGTATAGCGTAAGACAAAAGACTAGGTATGTACAAAATTACAAATAGTCCTATCTTCCAACGTTTTGAGTCGTACCAGCCAGTACATATCGGTGTTGGTCAAATCATGTGCCCTACACTTTTAATTTCGTTCCAACTCAAATACCGGTCAGGTACCACACTTTTAAGTTTGTGTTTCTCTTCTAGTACTGGGAGTACTACTTTTAAATTTCATGTTCTTTCTAATAAACATGTAAGTCATACTAAATTCTTTAACTTGGGGAAAATAACACGAATAGCGATAAGTTTGAGACGGTATCCAGTATCTCACTAGTTTAGTTACGTACCGCACTAATAGGAAAACGGGTACTCTAGTCGACCTGATATTCAAAACCTTATGATCATTTAACGTAAAAATTATTCCACTTTCATATCCTTAGTACCAACAATACCCCTCTTTGCAACAGCTATTGGTTGTAGTTTTGGGGTTGATGGACTAATGTTAAACATGAAATAAATGTTTTCACACACGAATTAGTTAGCTTTTTCTCATAAGGACAGGGGATTGTGAGACCTTATCTTATCTACTTCGTGTTGTTATGTGAAGTACTTTGTTTGCTCCAAATGCCCATAGCAGTCAAAGTTAAGGGGAAGTAGGAGACTTTGGACTCATAAATACTAACCTTTTTGAGGAAAATTATTTGGACAATCATCCTTTCTAACACACAATTCATTTTCAGAGAAACTTATTCATGATGGGACTGTGAACAAGTTCTTTACTGCAGCAAGCCATCGCGACCGTTCAAAAATGTTCTAGACGGTCCAGATTTTAATGAAACTTTTCTGGGGATTTTCACGGAAACCTCCGTACGTAAAGAAGATATTCTCATTCATTTTATGATTGAACTGTTATGCATTTTATGATTGAATTGTTATCAGTCCATGTGTCCGAAAACCCACTGGGATTTACCTTATTGGAGTTTGAATTTCCAATTCCACGGTCAATTGTTAGGGCTAGCTCACAATGTGAGCCCCATCATAATGCTGTAAGTTATATATCGATCTTGAACGGTTTCAATAAAAGAAAATCTCCCCCCAGTCACAATCTTTATAAATAAGATCATGTTTATTGGACATTAAAACGCATTACTATGTTTCCAAAAAAAAATAAAAAAATAGTTACTATATGTTTCTCAAAATTAAAAAGAAAATAAGTGCCCTATGTGTTGACCGCCCATTTATTTTCAAGAAAAATGCTTTTGACCGTACACGGACTCATGATATTAGACCAAATACCTTTGAGCGTGAAATTTTTTCCTCACTAGGCCCTCCAAAATAGATAGTTCAAACACCGCATGATTAAATATTTCATCTGCATAGAAAGTCCAATTCTATTCATAGCTGTGAGTTATACAGTATTTCTTTTGGTTGTGTTGGTAG